>JARHVA010000771.1:4215000-4512500 GCA_037957365.1 Torreya grandis | reverse complement strand
ATAATATGTCTATTTTGAGTTTGATATATGATATTTTTGATAATTTTTTGATATAAGGTAACATAAAATAATGAATATGTACAATCACCTTAAGTTTAACTCCAGAAATAAAGGATGTTGGAGCTGTGTTGCAGTCATCCATGTGAAAATGTGCAAATAAATATAGAGCATACTAAGACTATGCAATGGTGATACCTAAGTCAAAATTTGAAATATCAATCAAAATTAAGGAATGTAATAACCCCAAATTAGCCATGATTAATCTATCATGTAAAGTAGTTTTAACTATAGTAATAGAATATTAAGAACTCGTTATGATAAATAGGTAATCAACATATAGAACCAAAGTGAGGAGTGAGTCATCCTGATGTAAAATTTATACATTTAGATTATATTGACATCTATTGAACCAAACTATGATATGGAAGGAATCCATGTTGGCATCCCAAGCCTGAAGGGCCTATTTGAGGCCATAGATAGATTTTCAAAATCTACCCACTAAGGAAGAATCTTGCACAAAACCCTATGGCTCCTCCATATATACTTACTCCTCAAGATCATAATGAATAAATTAAATCTTCACATCTATCTGATGAACATCCCAATGATAATCTATGGTAATGAGAAGAGTGAGTTTAATATATTTCATCTTTGTAACTAGTGAAAATGTCTTAGTATAGTCGATGCCAAAAAATATGAAAAACAATTTTCTACCAATCTTGCTTTGAACTTATCCATTGACCCATATGCTACAATTTTTTTTCAATAGATCCACCTATATCAAAAAATTTCCTTCCCTTAGTAATGGGTACTATATCCCAAGTGTGTTTCCTTATCAAGGAACTATAATCCTCATGCACAATTGTATACCACATAGGAATTCCATGTGTCTCACAAAAATACAATGGGTTAGAGGCAAAATAAATGAAAACATGTGGAACACTTTAGAACTATGAATGATTCCACTTCATATCTGATTTATCCCCAACCTAATGACCTACACTTTGTAGTGTCTTCCTAGTCTAAAGAGGACATGAAACTAGAGATCTATGGCGAGATTCCTTAAATTATGAAATGTGACTATGTATGGAAGTTGGAAAATCCAAATCACTCTCATAATTTAAATTGGAAGTAAAATCCTCATCATCAAGTATCTACTATGGATGATTTTAATCACTAGAAATGTCATTGAATCCTAGTGAGTCCAAGGAGGATGGATAAGTGTCATGTGTACATTCTATAAGACCCTCCTAAAAATTAACACTCCTCTCAATGATCAACTCATGTGTGGTATGATGAAGAATCATGTATCCCTTAATACCCTATGCATACCCATCAAATATGCAAGGCCTACTTTGTGGGTCCATAACCTTACATTTACTCTTAGAAATTCAAGCTAGAATTAGAGATCCAAAGACTTTGAAGTTACTAACTATGGGTTTCTGACCACTCCAAGATTCAAAATGAGTGATTCATTTCAAGGATTTATGAGGAATGTGGTTCTGGATATAACACACATAGTTTATGCTTTCAACCTAATATGTTGGAGAAAAATATTTGGAGTTTATCATGAAAATTTCCATTTCCTCCAAAGACCTATTTTTACATTTTACAACAACATTATGTTAAATTTTGTATGGAGAAATTCATTGTAAATCAATCTCTCATGAAGTGCAAAACTAATCGAGGTAATGATTGACACATTCACCACTATTGTCTATATGAAAAAACCATGATGGTTTTCCCTAACTATTTCTCAACAAGATCCTTAAAATAATTAAAATGGTAAAAAGACTCTAGAATTGTGTTGAATTAAAAACACCCAAGTATACCTAAAAAAATCATCAATGAAGGTAAGCTTCTATCTATTCTTGTTGAATGAAGGCTTTGCGAATTTCCTAAAAATTTCAATATGAATTAACTCCAAAATCTGAGTATCTCTCCATGATTTTCCTTTGTCACACTTTACTTCAAGGTGTTTACCAAGGATGTAACCCTATAAATTATTGTATAAAAGGTAAATATGAGGTAACCTTGTGACTACATTATGTTGACTAAGTTATTTCAAATAGTGATAGTTAAGATGGCCAAATTTCTAATGCCAAATTTTACTCACCTCATCTGAGTGAGTGAGAAATGTAGTAGAATTTTTATAGGGAGTAAAGTGTGAGAAGGTATAGAATCGTAATTAGTTATCTAATTTCCCAACTTCTACTATAGAATCACTATGCAACTTCCTAATGACCAATGAATTGGGATAAACTCAAATATCTTTCATACTCTAATATGGGTGATTTGATAAATAGATAAGAGATTGGTTGATAGTGAGGGAACACATAGAAGATCCTTAAATGTATCATCACTCACTTAAATATACCTTCTCCCACTAACTTCAACATAAGTATCATCATATAAAAAATGAAATTCATTTCTATGGGAGGATATTCACTAGAAACCAAATTATATGGTCTCAAATATCCAAAAAGTATGTGAACATTGAAGATATCATTGAGAGTTTTCTAACAAAAATTGAATAGGTTAAAATGAACATCATATGTGAAATTTATGGAATGTTAAAGGTGAAAACAAAGAGGGAAAAAATAACATAGTGATGACATCATCAGATGAGTAGAATTGTATGGACTAACACATGCATCAATCATAGCCTTCAACATGGAATTCGAAAAGATCCACAAAGTTATATGAGTTCCAATTCAAGTTCCATGTAATACATGGTCTCATGACCAAGTTATAAGGGATGCAATATCTCTTAAACAAATTTTGATTGTTATCCCCACTAAGGTGGAATAAACATTATCCAAAGCACCAAAAATACCTCCTAATAAACTGATGGGTGGGAGTTGGAGTGGCTATTGAACTCCTCACCCCACTTGGCCTATTTTTGATGTCCAAAAAAAAGCTACACCATATTTGGTAAACCAAATCCAAGACTTTGTATTTATCCCTTAATTTTGGGATTTCTTGCTAAAAATCAAAGGATATGAAGCATTTTCTAAGGGGAATTAAATCCCTAACCCTATGAAAAAGAGATAAGGATTTAAACCATAGCTTAACGGCATTGGAAACACTATAAAAAGATAAATATTGTAATTAAATAAAAATAATAAAGTTTTTAAGAATTAAGCCCTTGTAAAGGAGGAAAACAAAAGAAAGATTGTAAACTTTAAGCCCTTATAAAGGAGAACAAGAGAAGAAATCTTGTAAACTTTAAGTCCTTGTAAATAAGAACAAGAGGATAAATCAAAGTTTATATGTCTGATATTATAGGAGAAGCACATTGAAGGCCAAAATCTATTATATAGACCTCATAGAGACATTATAGGGAATTTTAAGCCCCTTATTAGGAGACAACACAAGTTTGTATGCCTATATTGCTAGAGTAGATATTATAGGCTAAGATCTATTGAAAAAACCTCTGAGAGATATTACAACAAACTTATGTAGCCCCTCATTTTAGAGAGATAAGAAAGAGATAATCTAGAAGATCTAGATCCAAATATAGAGCTAGAGCCAGATCTAAACTTCTTAGAGGATATCAGACTCTTGTTTGAAGATTGAGATCCCCTTATTTGGAGAATTTGATGTAAAATATGGTATTTTTGAATTATTTTAATTAATCAGTTTAACCTTTGATCAAACCTGGAGATGTAGCCTATTTTCAAGTGAGCTTATTTATCAACTCAATTTGTGAATTGTCTTTATTCTTCAATACTCAAATTTTTATTTTAGTTATTAAATACTAAATTTTAATTATTTAAGCCAATTTTCATGTAAAATACGAAATTGAGAAAGTTATAATAAAAATCTAAAATGGATGAATTAGTGAGTATTTGCATTAACTAACCTTTTCAAATCAAGTTTGGTATTAAACTAGTTTTCCAAGGAGTTTCTAACACCTTATCTTCTTATGTCAGATTATTTAATTTACAATTTGGATGTGCAATTTTATTGGTTGAAAAAATACAACCATGGAAAAAGGATTAAAGAAATAAAGTCTTCTAGATCTTGAAATTATAAACCAATAGATTTAAGAGGAAAAATATGAACTAAGACAAAGATTATATCCCTTCAAATATGAGATACAAGAGATTTTAGATCAAATGATGTTCCATGTAGAATTTATCATGGTAATCATTTAGGAGTTGCAACTTGATTTGTTATCTAAGGAAGATATTTTGGTAAAGTTACAGAATGGGGGAGTGGAGGAGAAGAAAGAGTATACCATGAAAAAGAGACCATATTTTACCACAAATGTACAAAACATGACTGAGGTATGCATAATAAGTAATTCACCATTTTATCTTTCTTCCCATCATTATTTAAATGCTTATTTTGGTGAATTTGAGAAACATACTTGAATTTTTGACTCCAGTTTTTTAATCAAGGTGGGTTTTGATGGAAAGGGACTTGGCAACAATGGCCATAGAATGACTAATCCAATACAGGTTGAGGAAAAACCTAATTATATAGGTTTGGGATATGTTAGTGGAAAAGGTAAAGTTAGAGAATGCTCCAAGAGAATTGAAGCAATAAAATCTTCAATAAAAGAGCCCAAGCCACTAGATATACAAAAATAGCCCTTATAAGGAGATGATACACCATCACTCCATGATGGTGAGTGAAAGATAAAATAAATAAAGGGGAAACCTTTCAATCATGAAAGAATCATCTAGAAATAATTCAAAGCATATCTAAATAGAGATTAACATACCAAAGGAGGAGGTAACACATCTTCCCCTCATGAAACTTGCACAAATAAAAACCATAAAAGGTATGGAAAGCATAAGTATTCCAATGTATACTTTGATTATGAGAAGAATGGGTTTGTAACATATATAATTTATTAAGCATATCCATGTTATTTATTTGGAATGAATAACCATTGTGTTGCAACGTGTTGGAAGATAAATTTCATCCTCAAGAAGCCCATGTCCTTCAAAGGAAGGAGACTATTTGTAAAGACCACTCTCATAGGCAAAATGCGGAGATTAGAAAGAAATGATTATTATCCAAGAAAATGGGCAAGAATTATTTCACTCATTATAAAATGAGTAGCCACTAGATTGACAAATGTTGGAAAATTAATCCATACATTCATCAAAATATCATTAAGAAGGAAATAATGCAAGCACCTACAAGTAAGGAGGTTAAAAAAACCCTACAACATAAGAGGTAGCACATGAAGGAGTTGGTTAAGAACTAATAGTCCAAAATTCATCCCATTAATAATCCCACATATCCATAGAATATCCCATCAAGTGGGAACAAACCAAAGAGGAACATTCACTAGATTAAATATGTAAGAGATTATTTGGTTTCATGGATATCACATTTACATAGCTAAATTTAGTTTACCATGCTTATGTAGCACCTCAAAATCACTTTTTGGGTTCCATTATTGAAAAATAATGAAGGAAACTAAAACAATGTGTATGAAAAAGTGTGGAGTTAGATCACTCATTGAAGGTGAATATGGAGCAGCCATCCAAGTTGAGAATCACATTATGATCAGCCAATTATAAGTGATTATATACTTTTATATTTTGTATTCTTGTATTCTTGTATTCATGTTATTATGTTTTGCTTATACTTATTATATAATTTTGAAAGATGGGTAGAGATGCACTCCATTGAGAGATAACTCCAAAACAAGGTTCTCCAAGTTAGACAATAGTAGCGAGATGTGTGGTACACTTGTTTGTGAAATATTTGGTACTTTATGACAAATCTAAGTTTCAAAATAGTATAGGAGATGAAAAGTTTCTCCTCTATTAGGAGGAGAGATAACATTTATTGAAAGTAGTCAAAACTAATATATGTATAGACAATATTTACAAGTTGAATGGGGGTGTTTTGTATTAGTGACATTCAACTAAAAATAAAAATGGAAAGAAGGAAAGTGAAGAGTAATGAGCGAATAAATAGACATAGATTTCACCCACTATATAATTCAAAAACTAAAAGAGAATAATTTACTTTAGGAGATCAAAAGCAATTACTGCTTGGATTAACAAATTAAGCATTAACATAATAAAAATACATACCCATTAAAGAAAACAACACACTAAGTTCTAGTATTTCCTTGGTTCAGGGATAAAATAATGTGCACAAAGTTTATTTCTTATTTATTTCAATATTCACAAATTTTGGACATAAAAAATGCCATTTATAATTTCCATTTATTTTATTTAGAACAAAAGGTAATGGGTTGACCCTTCACATTCTAAAGTGACTCTTCATATTTTATTTTTCATCTTATTCTATTATTTTACAATTTTGATTTCATAAAAAGTAAAGTACTAATTTTCCCAAAATAGATGCTTAGGAAAAAATAACTAGGAGTTTTATGGAACTTAATGGGAGGTTTTATGTGAGACAAAAGAAGTTGTGGATGTATTTATAGAATTTGTATCTTTCTTGGTTTGTTTCTTGTCTCATGTAACTTTGAATCTCCAGAATCTTTTGACTACCTCAAGGGATTCATTGATTTTGGGAACATTATGTGCCAATAATGCATTAACCATATCTAAGAGATAAATGTAAGGGTGCTTGGAACCCTATATATTTATGTTAATTAAGTATTCATCTCATCTAGTGAAATGTGGATTTTGTTGAATATTGTCATTGAAGCTTTGCTAAATTTGCTCTCATTGAGAAAATTTTGTTTGACCACTTTCTAGAATTAAGATTTCAATTCATCCACAATATGTTTAATAATTACACAATATTTATATAGGTAATAATGAATCTCATCCAAAATTTTAGAGATCAAATTACATTTTTCTTCACCCATGTCTATATTTTCTTTCAGCTCCCCAATGGATTTATTCAAGATTTTCATTCTCTGGAGTATATACTCTACCCATTTATAGGAGGTGTCACCATATTAATTTTAAAATAATTCACCTTACACCATAACTTTATCCTTAAATATAAACATTTATTTTATATCTCCAATTGCATTTTCACACACTTTTAAATCAAGAGTGTCGGATTTGATTTGTTTGTGGATGTTTGACATATCTTTATCAATGAAATCATATAAATTCATGATTTCACATATTTAGTTTGTTCTTATTAAAATAAAATAATCCACCTATTCCTCTATAGTTTTTACATAAGTGTTATGATTGATAATAGAAATAATACAATATTTGCTTATCCCTTGGAATTGTCTTGGATCATCAACTAGTGGGGCTATGAGAGTCTCTATAGGATTGAGAAGATAATTGACATAACATGCCAATTATTTGACTTGTTTTTTGATTTATTATTGAGTCAATTCATCTTGTTCTAACATTTTTTTTATCATTATTTTAGTGGTCTCCTAGAGGCTATGAACCTTGATTTCCCATGTCACTTCTCTAAGTGCTATCATCTTGAGAGTATATTTAGTCGTTGTCATTTCTTCTATGTCATTTTTGAAATTAGGCTCAGTGATATCCAAGAACTCGAAACCTAATTGATAAGATACCAACCTAAAGGTGGTGTTTTATTTATTTTATGTAAGGGTATTAAAAATGTGTACTACAACATCATAATATGGCATTTTTACTTTGACCACATTTTTCCTTTTCTTCAACATTAGTTGTACCCATTGAAATTAAAGAACACTGAAAGAAACCACTTGAAATTTAGAGGATTCATTTCAAGAGGGGGAGGTATTTGTGGGGATCCATATGGATAATGTGGAAGTTATAATTTGGCCTCCTTTTGTGATACCTACTAAAATGCTCCTTGAGTAGAGGCCAAGTATTGTTGCATAATATTGGGGATGAGCAAGTTATGATCAGTAGGGGATTATATTGAAGACCATAAATTTAATAATTTATTATTTTTCTTTTTTTTCCATATTACTCAAATTTATTTTCATAGATTTATTAGCTATCTCCTTGGATAAGGATATTCATCTCCACCATCTTCAAAACAAGATGAGTTATGTGTCTCAATTACCACATTGGTATTACTCCTTCTAGAGGTGGGTGTGGAATCTTACTTCAAGGGATTTGAAGCATTTCCTCTCCTTGAAATACCTATTATTTATTTACATATTTTCTTTTATATCCATTTATTTTTATGAGTCAACACTATATGTGTTCTCTATTTAGATTTAGCAAGTTCTCTAATTAACCAATTTATAGTTGGTAACAATGCAACAATAATTATATTTGTTTATTTAGGATCAATGAGGTCCATATTATCATCAATAATCCATTATAGAGCCCATTCATATAATAATGAGTGATCTTATCTTCTCAAGAGTCATTTAAATCTAGTTTCTTTGAATTACTTCAAATTCATCTTCACAATCATATTAGTAGTCTTCTAGATGAGGTTTGTGTTTGTAGGTAGATCCTATGATAAAATTAAGATTCACATGTCTTTTGGTATCAATAGATTCTATACTGGTGTAGGACCAAAGGGTAAACTCAAATATGTCCAATTAAATGTCTTGTGTATTGGCCACCATTTTAAAAATCAAGTGCCCCAATGTAATGGGAAATGAAACACCTAGTACATGTTTCCCTTTATAACAATTATGAACTACTACTAATTGTTGGCATAGTTCTATGAGAAATTTTTTGTCACTTTCTAGTCTTGGAGCCTCAGAGGGTGTCCTTCATAGTCACCAATTATAATATACATGAATTTTTGAAATTAGATGTGGTAATTTCCATATTGGTTGATCAATGTTTCTACTTTAGTTCAAATCCACATTCCCCAATCCTTTTCAAGGCACTATAATACTCTCATTATGAATGCATCATTTATTCTCATGTAGTTTTTATTAATTTTTTGCAACATGAGTTGAAGGAATCATTAAAATGCATGTGTTGATTATGTGATAACCTCATGCTAGGAAATTATTGGTTATACCCTTTATGAAGCCAATGAATATACCAAATAGGATGTCATGAAATACTATTTTCTGGCTTGTACATTCAACAACTAATCATGTAGAGAATCAATGATCAACTCACCCCAGTCTATGAACCAATTCTCATGATAAATGATGTTAATTAGCAAGAACACACAGTGGTGAAAAATCTTAGGGAATGCATTCCCTACTATCTATTTCAATAAGGTGATCATGTCTAAAATTTCTTCATTGAAATATGACCTAAATAGTTTTTTTAGGACCTTGGATGGTCTTTGTATCTTTTTCTTCAACCATGAGTTGTTGATAATGGTTAAGACTTTAGTATGGTTTTTATCCCAATGCTCATTTGCCTTCTTAACACTGATGCTCACATATTCATCATTAAGTGGGATCCTCATTGTCATGCACATAGATACTCTATCCACCTTTGTTATGAACTCTCCATACCTCAACCCAATTTCTCTTATTTGAGGATCATAGTGTTTTCATTGGTAAATACCAACTCTAAACATTGTACTAAGGTGGGGAAGGTAACTACTTATGGTAGGCCACTTTTTAAGAGGTGGTCAATAAATAACATTGATCTTTTAGTATTCAATCTTTTGTGGAAATATTTTAAATCCACATGCCCAATCTGGGAATAAAAAATCTTTGGGATGTCACAATATAGAGTCAATAGTGTTTCATACCCCATGTATTTGTATTTCATCCTACTGATTTTTAGGTTTGTAAAGGTTATTTGGAAAGCAAAGGTAATGATGTCCAATATGTATGGGGGTAATAAATGTTTAATTGGTTAGAAATAATGCAGATAAAATGACATATGGAATTTTGAGTTACCATGAAAAGATCTTAGAACAGGTTTATATAGGGTAAAACATTACAACATGAGTAAAAAGAGCCTGATAATAATGTGAAAATGGTCTAGTAAATTTTCATAAGAAATGAAGGAAAAAATTAGGATGGCTTTACCAATGGGAAATACTTAAGGGGGTAGGACTTAAATTTTATTGAGAAAAAATCACAAACTTTATATGAATAAAATGAGCCTTGTATTGATAGATAGTCTCTCTAGGAAAGTGCCACATGGTAGACAACATGATATTGTATGCATTCACATGTTTAGTGAGGATGTTAGGGTTGATCACCTTGTCCTAATGGTATGCATGAGTGTGTAGGTATGACTTTGTGGGTAGTCATGTCCACCTATCCGTGAGGGATAGAATGGAAGATGCCATGTCCATAAGGCACACATGGGAATGAAGGTGTGGTTGCACCACTTCCATACATCCATATGGGATGGGATGGAAATCACCATATCCTCATATCACTTATAGGTATGAAGTTTTGAATACCTAGGTATATATTTTTCTACATATTTATGTCCATGGAGGATAGGCTAGTTGGGTGTGTTTGATGTGAAGGAATGGATGTGGTTGACTGATTTTCTTAAAACAAATTCTAGGTTAAAATACATTTTTCACATTTTCCATTTTTTTGATTTTTAGAACATAAACTAGAGTGTTGTTCCTACCCTTGGGTAAAAATTTGACATGAAATATTTTAGGAACAAGAGTTGGCTCAATCTGGGGATGTGACTTTGTAAGAAGACATAAAATAGAACTCTTAGAATTTAGGGTTTTAGTAAGCTAGTACTATATCCATTGGGTAATAGAGTTAAATGAAAGATAATAAAACATGAAGGAAACCAATAAACTCAACAAAAATGAAACACATAATAGAAAGGGAAACACACAACACACAATAGATAGAAATAAAAACACACAACCAAAATAGAAAAACACAAGTAAATGGAAGTGGTAGGGAACATCGTACCATCATTATTTATACAAATTCAAATATTTCCCATTATATGGTAGTGAGAGGTGGGTACCATCTTTATATGCCAAATATTATATGTTTCCACCATAGAAATGTCAAATTATCCCCATCCATATAGAGTCAAATTTCTCATGACTCCATCTTCGTTCTCTCCATTTGTCCCAAAATAAGACTAGGTCACTAATTTGGAAATTACATTGATGGTATTTTTGATTGAACAATTCTTTTACTCTTTATTGATGAGCTATAATTATATCAATTACAATGACTCATTTTTATTCTATCTTTGCCATGTATAGGACTCTCTTATCTAGATTATCTTTAAACTGTTCATCTTCAATACCTTGTCCCAAATTCAAATTAGGTAATTATAAATAAATAGGGATCATAACATCTATCCCATATAACAAATGAGATGGAGATATTTTGATTGCTCTCTTAGGCATGGTTTGATCAGCCCATAGTTTATCATATAGTTTTTTATGTTAATTCTTCTAATTTTCATTAACCACCATGTCAATGATGGTATTTATATTCTTGTAATTAGATTCTTCCTGACCATTACCCTGAGAATAGGGATATAAATAATGTGCAACTGAGATGTTGTACCCATAATAAATACTAATTAGCTCATAAAAGAAGAAGTTAGAAGATTTATCCATCATAATCTTCTAAGGGACACTAAACCTTGATAAAATATTCTCCTTTATTAAGTTACACAAAAACTCAAAAGTGGTAGATTTTACTAGAATGGATTCCATCCATTTCATGAAGTAATCAGTGGCCATCAAAACATGGGTGTGTCTAGCACTAGAATGAAGATTGAGAGTCCCAATGAAATTTAATCCCTATTTTTGAAATGGTTCCTTGATGATGACAAGTCAAAGAGGAAATGTTGTGACCTTTGGTCTACTAAAAAACTATTGACAAGTTTTGTATTTGGAAACCATTCTCATGCATCATTGAATAACTTAAGCTAATATTAGTGAGGTTGTAAGATTTTGAATGTTGTGACTGAAAATGAGAAATGTCCTCTACAAGATTTATCATCAAATGCTTCCAAGATATTCCTCTATTATTCTTTATTTATAGATCTCAAGAAGGTGCCATCCAAAGACTTCTTGAACAAGTTATTATTCTAAATCACATATCTAGTTTCCTCTATCTTGAGAGTTCATTTTTTGGGGTCTCAAATAAGTAGGGAATTATCCATATTAGAGGAAGAATGCTATATCATAATACCATTATTAAAGAGAATAAACTAAGACCACTAATGGTAACTCTTCCTTTCCTTCCCTTTGATAATTAACACCTTCATCAATCAATTGGGAAAGGCCTAATCCTCTTACCAATTTCATGGATTTGATCTCTAAATCATACTCCTACACCACAATGATCCAACCACCTCTTTTTGATCCAAGATCTTTTTGGGTGAGGATTGATTTCACTATTAAATCTTGGACCATTATAATGGTACAAGAATTCAAGATATAATATATATGAAATTCTTTATAGCTTTGACCATGACATATGCATGTTTCTCTACTAGTGAATATTTGATCTCATGGTCTTTCAATGTGAAACTCATGAAGGTAATAGGGGATTCAATCCCCTCTTCATTTTTCTATACCAAAATGGAAGACAAGGTATATTAAGAGGAGTATAAATATACAATAAAGTCCTAAAATTTTGGGCAAGTTAAGACTAGTACCTTGTAAATTGAGTCATTTAAGGAGTTATTTCCATACATCATCTATATAATATGCCTAGTGAGTTCAAAAAAGTTAGGAACAAGCCTTCTGAGGTATTGACTTTGCCAAAAAATGAGTGAGTGTTTGGTTTATTATTTTGTATGGATAATTATTGGATGTATTTATATTTTTGAATCAATTTTTGAAGCCTATTTATAAATTATATGGCCTAATATTTTTCCTTCCATCACTATAAAGATATACTTTTTGAAATTCAAAGAGATACCATGAGAGTGGCATATTTTGAAAACCCTTTTCAGGAGTTCAAACTCACCTTCTCTTTTCTCTGAGAATACTATGACATCATCAAGGTAAATCAAGATGATATCATTTTTTATATCACTGAATGCTAAATCCATATCCCTTTGAAATGTTTCCCCTATATTTATGAGGCCAAAATTCATTATTCTATAGGTAAAAGTTCCCCATGGGGTAGTGAAATCCATTTTGAATTGATCATCTATAGCTACTTCCACTTGATTATATCCTAAGAAATTCTCTAGCATAGACATCATTTTAGATCCCATGAAAAACTATAGGATTTTATCAATGATTGGAAAGGTATAGATATCCTTGAGTGAAGCTTTATTAAAATTGTGAAAATTCACATAGATACTGACTTCCCCATACTTATTTCAAACATGTACGATGTTGGCCACCCAAGTTGATTGTTAGATAGGGAATATAATCCTATAATATAACATCTTGATTTATTCATAAACAATGCTAGTGATTTTTATATTACAATGCCTTAAATTCTCCCTCAATGGATTGACACTAGGTTTTAATAGAATGTTGTGTCATATTGATTTTTGGTCTAAAAGACTTTGGATAAGTGTAACACTAAGTGAATACATATATGTATAGTTTGAAAATATTAATTAAACTTTTATGTTCTTCCTTATAACAACATTTTCTAATATTAACATACCCTAACTCTTGTTCCATGTCATTATTTATCTTCTCATATCCAAGGGATCCTATGGGAAATCCTTGAATCTTCTTTTGAATGTAACTATCATGTTTTTCAAATATTTATTCTAAAGATACTAGTCCTTTAGGAATATTATTTCCATTAAACTATATAATGTTGCATTTTAGTTTATTATCCTTCATGTCACAAGTTTTTGAAGTCTAATCCTCTTTTTTTTAAAGTAAAACATTATTTATATGAAATAGAGCTTCCATCAAAAAATAAATTTCAAAAATTATCCTTTTGTTCTAAGAAAGTGATGATATGTTCATCATTGTTAAATAATTGTTGATGCTTAGATTTCTTTGACACACTAGGGTGATATACCATTTCAATGATGTGTTTATCGATGTCAACTTCTTGAGGGGGAGGAATCAAGGAAACAAATACAACTAGGGCACTGGATTTGGTGTTTTCTTCTCTTAGGATTAGATTTATATAGAAATCTTGGAAGTATTCAATACAGTTCTAGAACATGTTTATGTAGTTTTTGAGTTTATAATTTTTACCTTATATTGACCTTGTACTTATTTGATGATCAGTTCCACATCACCTTAGACTTTGAGGTTCTGAATTCCCATCTTTTTTTCTACTTGTAATCCTAGAAGAAAGACTTCATATTTGGTAGTGTTATTTATACATTCAAACTAAAGTTTGTATAAGAAAGGAAATGAATTTTTATGTAGAGAAATTAGTAATATGCTAGCACTTAAACTAGTCATCAAGAAAATTCTATCGAACTCTAAAGTTAAGATATCATTAATATCATCCTCCACTAGCTCAGGGGGTTCAAAATCTTTTTCAACCATCATTAAGTAAGTGTTAAGACTTCTTTACTTGTATATGATGTTTTCCTAAGGATATTTTGAATTCTACACTAAGATCTTATATTTTGGATCTGGGAGTAATCTCTCATTAACTTCTTTTATGGGAATCATTGCTTATGTGTAATATAGTTTGATTTCTCCTCTGAGGTCTCTAAATAAATACCTACTTAAGAGCATCCCATAGATGGGTGGATTGTTTACTATTAGTATATTCATCTGTACTCTCTTTTGGAAAAAAAAACTAAATCAACCTGTGTATCATTATCTATCCAATTAATGGAACTTGATTTGATTCCATGTTAAATCATTGACCAAATGTTTTAGTGCAAGTTATTCTTAAGGCATGCATAACTTTGGTTGACATAACATTTTCCAAATCTCCTGAATTAATTATGTAGTTTTTAAAGTTATAGCCACCAATAAAAAGAGACACATAAAAATTCTTAGGTTTTTTGTTGCTTAGAGTAGTAATGGATACATTATTTTTTAAATTAGAATCAACCATTTTGATATGTGCTTATTGAGGAGGTGCATTAGAATTTCCTCCTTTAATAAACTTGAACAGTCTATATAAATACCCAAAGTTATTTGTAATGTATTTATTTTGATAAATATGAACCTTAATATTTTTAATATGATTGATTATATATAAATAATAATTAGTAGGCTTTGCATTGGTAGTCACATGAGGATAGTTCAAATTTCTAAAAATTTTAGGTGATTTATCCTTTGATAAACTTGGAAAAGGGGCACCTCTATTGAGAGAATATTTGGGAACAACTTTAATTTTATGGGCCTCTCTTACATTTTGCTTATCATATTATTTATTCTTTTTAGAAGCTTTCGTCTTCTCATTTTAAGCTTGGGTGAATACTGTATATGAATAATTGTTCATATCCTCAACATTATCTTCATAATCATCGCCTTTGGGTTGATATTCAAAATAATCAATAGTTTAGTTACCATCGTGTTCCTAAATTTCAAGATCAAAGGTGCTCAAAACACCTTATTTAAGTGGTTATTTAATAGTGCAAATTTGTAGTATTCTAGCCATTTCTAGGTAGTTTGAATCATCATGGTCATTGGTGGCATGAAAAATGCATGTATAGTGAATGGCAAGAGGTTGCTTCAATAATAATCTAAGGAGTTGGAGGAGGCAATCTAGGATGAAAATTATCATGATATGTAACAAAATATCTCCTAGGTATATTTTTATATGGAGTATTCTATGATTGAGGAATATATTTTTTCAAAGCCAAAATATCATTTTCCAAGTTTTTGAATCAAAGGATGTGTTAAACTATGCTATTTAATTTTGATAGAATATTTGTTTATTTCCTAACCATGATCATGTCGTCTTCATTTTTCATAACTTGGGTCTTTTTAACTTCCAGTGTTATAGGGTGATTTCTCCATAGGAACGATTCACTTCAAACACTTGTGTATTTAAAAAGAAACATTTTTAATTTTATATTATAAGCATTGTAGAAGTTGGAATTTTATATAACATTAAATTGAGATAGAAAATATCTCATGCATTCATGAGGTTCATTCTTGATTTGAGACAACTATTCTAATAATTAGTGTTCATATTTAGCTGGTTTAAATCTTTCATTGAATTTTTCTATCATTGTTTTCTAATGGGGAATGGAAGCAATGGGTAGGTAATGGTTTATTCAGCTAAAGTATCCACAAATAACCTAACTAACACACCTTTGTGTTTGACACCAATAATAATGCAATTGAAGAATAAATCTTTTATGTGTTCATCAGAGTGTTGTCTATCATCACTAGTAAACTTAGGGAAACTCTTTCTTGTACCTTTTGGTAGTTCATGAATTTGAGCACCTAAAGCCAATGTGCATATATAGGCACCCCATAGTATAAAAACATGTTGATAATGTGTTACAAGATATGAAAGGATTTGTAATTAATGTCATGAATGTGTCACTAATGTCTTTCTAAGTTATCTTTGATGTTCTTGAGGTTGAGTTCATGAGTCATGTGCTTGAGAGACCTAGTGTTGCCTAATGAGGGATCAAGTTCAGTTTCCAAGGTGCTATAGCTCATGTGAACTTTTCTAGAGATGTGATAAGTTTTTTCAAGAGTGATCATGAATTTTCAAGTCTTGTATTGAAATAAAAGGCATAAAAGTGAAGTTAAGGTTTCTTGAGTGATAGAATGAGGTGTTACAAACCTGACAAGTTTTTTCTTGTACTCATTGACATGTGAAACCTTTGAATGAGGATCTAAGAAATTCATATTAGTTTGGTAAGGGTACTAGATCAAATTTCATGGAATTATTTTTTGGGTTGAGGACATAATCTTTATGAATGATTGTTAAGAGTAGAAGGCAGTATAAACCCTCTTAAAACACTAATAGTGACCCAATACTAGATTTTTTGTTTTTGAGTGCCTAGAATGTATTGGTAAGGATATTGTTTTTATTTTAAGGTGTAGTGGACTCTCTCAAGGTTCTCCATATAGGATTGAATGTTTATAAGAGTGATTGAAATCTCTAATAAATCCCTTATTTCTTAGATTTTTGATGTAGTAAGCAAGGTTGAATAGGTCAAAGCATGAAAATTATTAGAGGATGATGTGTGAGACTTTTATTTTGTTTCCATGTAATTTTATGAGTTTTTATAGTGATTTATGTGTGAAAATTTGATGTTTCAAGATGGCCAATCATTAACAAGCCTAGTGAAGTAGTTTAGTGCAAATCCAGGTGAAGATGAGTTAAAGGTTTTTGACAGATTATCATGGAGTAATGCTTATAAGTGCATGGATAAATGTTTTGATAATTTTATGTCCTATCCATTCTCATTAGAGTTTTTTGTTTTTTTGAATTTTTTTGAAATCATTTAAGCCAAAATGGTTTATCTGAGTGAGTTAAGTTTATGTATAGTGATGTATGGAGATAGGTCTGCAAGTTGAAATCTTACAATTATAACATGAGGTTTTTGTGATTTAAGTTGTTATATAGGTCTCATAGGTTAATTTTAATGTATTTTTATCATGATAAATTCCTATGAACATGTGAAAATTCAAAAGTTCTTGACTAGTTTCTGAAGCGTATTTGCAGTTCTGAGTGAGCATATAGAAGTGGTCATTTTGAGGTATTTTTCCATGTATGGTGAAGTCTAATGGATATGGTGATGAGTTTTAGGTCATGATATTTATTAATAATATACTTTTTATATGTTTATGTGTCAAAGTTGAGTTTATGCTTCAGATATTCAAAGCTGACTTTTTGGCAGTGAGAAGGCCTAATTATGAGTAGGCCTAATGGTGTGGTTTAAAGAGTAGAATGAGATAAATAGGATTTGGGGACATAGGATGAGATTATAAGGGTTTAATTTAAGTGTGTATAATTTTTTTTATCCCTTTTTTTAGATTTAAGATGTTCCAATTTGGTCAAGGTGAAACATGTACTTTGAGAAGGCCTAATTGCATTAGGTCTCCTTTAGGCCTAATGGTGGGTTAGGTCCTCATGAATGGTGGTGAACCTGTGTAGTGGTTGTTTCTCTTATGAAATGTGTTTTTTGATATATTATAAGGTGATCTAAGTATTTAAATTTTTATTGTCGATCAAGGTATGTGAAAGCATGAGTCAAGTATAAGAAGAGGTTATAATAGGCCTAATTTGACTAGAAAATATATTGAGGTGATGAATGAATGAAATATAAGTTTGGAAAATAGGTAGAGGGATTTAAGACCATAAAATAAGTGTTTTTAATATTTAATATATTTATAACAATTATTATATAGATGATGATCAAGTTCATATGACCTAATTCAATTAAGAAGAGGGCTAATTGAGAGAAGAAGCCTAATAGGCTATTTGAGAGGGATAGGAGAATATGAAGAGAAAAATGATATGATTATAATAAATTGAGTAATAAATAGGTATCCAAAGGTGATTATATTTTCTATGTGTTTGAGTTGGTTCTGAGTCACCTAGGGTGTTGGTGCCTCCTTGCAAGTTGGTGCTTACTAAAAGCCCAATTGAGTTGGTGATTGACTAGTGAGGGGTTGGTGCTCCTTATGGGGATGGTGCCTCAATAGTCATTGAAAATTTTTGTAAATGTTTTTCAAAAGATAATAATAATATGTAATAATTCACCCATCTTAAAATTAAAGTAAAGTCTTTAGAGGCACAAGTAGATCAAGATGAAGACATATCAGAAATTTGAGGAGAGTGCTAGAAAACTTAACAATATTTTGAATAGTCAAAGAAACTCTCATGATAAGATAGGTCTTGGTTTCAAAGAAGACCAAAAAGAGTTCAATGAGATTCATTTTCAAAAATTCAATAATCTATCAAGGGGTGATAATGCTAATAGAATAAAGACCTATGTATAAGTAGTCAAGTTTGAAGTCAGTCATCAACAAGCCAAGAAGGGTTTTGTTTTATCAAAGGATATCAAATGTAGTGGTGTATCATCTAATGATCATAAAAATACAAATTAGGTTAGATAATAAAATTATGTGGATTATTTCAATGGTTATTATTTCTCATGTGGTTAATTTAGACATAGATCTATATATTGTAGATGGAGAAGTAAAATCCTATGTAGTCAATGGTGTATCATCCAATGATCATCAAAAGACAAATGAGGTTATATAATAAAAGTATGTGGATTATTTCAATGGTTTCTCATGTGGTCAATTTAGACATATATCTATATACTATAGATGGAGAAGTAAAATCCTATGTTATAACTACAACCAGAAAGGACATATTGCAAGATATTTTAAGATAAGACCTATGAGGAATACCGCTCAAGTTAATAAGATATGTATTCATGCTACTAAATAATGGATAAATAAAATAGTCCCTGTGGGTAAGATGAAGGAGGAGTAGGAATCTAGAGGAGAAGAAACTATGATATTTCAAACTACCTTTCATACTCAGAATGAAGATTTGAAGTGGTACGTAGATAGTGGCTACTCAAGTCACATGATAGGAGATAAGAGTGAATTCATCACTTTGAATAATAATGACATAATATTAGTGAGTTTTTGAGATAACACATATGCTAATATAACTGGCAAAGGTGACATGAGCTTAGACAATAGGAAGACCAAGACAAAAAATATATTGTATGTAGATGTCTTGAAACACAACTTGTTGAGTGTAAGTCAAATGTGCACCCAATAACATACCCTAATTTTTATGAAAAAGGATGTGAGATAAGGAAATAAAAATAAGGTAGGTTAATTTTCAAAGCCAAGATAATTGAGAAAAATCTATATGTATTGAATGAGATCACAAAAGGGATTCATGAGTAAGGTAGATGAAATTTGGCTATGGCATAGGAGGTTAGGTCATCTAAACTTTAAAAATATATTCAAGATCATCTTCAAGGTGTCCATGAAGAACATGTCCAAAATTTCCAAACCTATAGATGATCTTTTCAAGGCATGTCAACATGGTAAGTATACTAGGAGGATATTCAATTCTAAAGAATACTATACTACTAGATATTTATAACTAATTCATACTAATCTATGTGGTCTTACATAGATTTAAAGCATTCAAGCTGATAGAAACTTCATGTTGCTTATAGATGACTTCATAGGAATGACTTGGTTAGCATTCTTGAAAGAGAAGTCAAAATATCTAGGTAAGTTCAAAACTTTCAAGTCTTTGGTTGAAAATGAGATGAATGTGAAAATAAAGTACCTTAGGTCTAACAAAGGAGGATGTTTTTGGTTAAATGAGTTTGATGAGTTTTGTGAGGTCAATGGAATAAGAAGATAGTTCTCATCTTCTAGAATATCTCAATAGAATGGGGTAGTTGAAATAAAGAACATAATAGTTGAAGAAATGGCAAGGACCATGTTGAATGACTAAAAGCTATCTGATGGCTACTAGAGAG
This sequence comes from Torreya grandis, assembly GCA_037957365.1. Classification (NCBI taxonomy): domain Eukaryota; kingdom Viridiplantae; phylum Streptophyta; class Pinopsida; order Cupressales; family Taxaceae; genus Torreya; species Torreya grandis. The sequence continues at coordinate 4,492,320 of JARHVA010000771.1, read as the reverse complement.
AAGATGTGGGTACTGTATCTTACACTTTGAATAAAGGACATATTAGGATCAATGGTGATAAGACTCCATATGAATTGTGGAATGGTAGACCTGCTAGTGTTGAACATTTTAAGGTGTTTTGAAGTAAGTATTATATCAAGAGATATGAGGAGGACTTAGAAAACTTTGACTCAAGGTCTGATGAAGGTATTTAATTGTAATATTCATCAGTTAGTGCTGCCTATAGATGCTACAATAGGATGTTACAAAAGATAGTGGAGAGCACAAATGTGAAGATTGATGAGATAAATAAATCATATTCTTAGTTAAATAATGATGAAGGAGCAATAGATTTATATGAGGATGGAGAATAAATTGAGGAGAGAAAGGACTCAAAAGGTCCTTCTAGGCATATTCAAAAGGATCATCTTGAATCTCAAATCATTGAAAATAAGAATGCAAGTATATAAATAAGAAGAAGAATGGTGAGTAATGTTAATCAAGAGAATACTACCTTATTATCTAAATTTGAACCTAAAATCTATGTATAAGTAAGTTAAGAGAGGTTTTGGATAGATGCCATGAATGAGGCATTAAATAAAATTGATAAGAATGAGACTTGGGAGTTAGTACCTAGGCCTAGAGAAAAAAATATTATTGGTATAAAATGGGTGTTCAAAAAATTTGAATGAGAATGGATAAGTCACCAGAAACAAGGCTAGACTAGTATGCAAGGGTTATGATCAAATATAAGGAATGGACTTTGAAGAAACCTTTGCTCTAGTAGCAAGGTTAGAGGCTATTGAATTATTTATTGGTTATGCAAGTTTCAAAGGCTTCAAGGTATACCAGATGGATGTTAAGTTAGCTTTCCTAAATGGGAACTTGGAAAAAGAAATGTAAACTAAGCAACCTGAGGGTTTCTTATTGATTGATAACAAATAATATGTTTTTAGGTTGAATAAGTCTCTCTATGGTCTAAAACAAGCACCTTGAGCTTGGTATGCTAGACTAGACAAGTATATTTTGAACCAAGGTTTCAAGAGAGGAGTTGTAGATAGTAACTTATATATCAAGACTAAAAATGACCATCTTTTTATAATGGTGGTCTATGTGGATGATATCATATTTGGTGGAAATAGTGAGAACATGACTAAGGCCTTTGTAGAGATTATGAAGTTAGAATTTGAAATGTCTATGCTTGGATAACTATCCTTATTTCTTGTGCTTCAAATCAGTCAATCTAAAAAAGGTATATTAATTTCACATGTCAACTATATAAAAGAGATGTTAAATAAGTTATAAATGGAATATTTCAAGGCTTTAAGTACAACTATGGCTATCAAATGTAAGATAAGAATGGAAGATGAATCTGCAAGAGTTAATTAGACAAAATATAGATCAATGACTGGGAGTTTGTTGTATTGTACCATCTCTATACCTGATATCATGCAATAAGTAGGTCTTGTGGGAAGATTTAAAGTAGATCCTAAGTAAATTAATCTACAATAAATCAAAAGTATACTTAGGTATCTCAAGGGGACCATGGAGTATGGATTGTGGTACCCAAGGATCAATTTTTTTGATCTAGTAGCCTATATAGATGCAGATTGGGTTGGGAGTCTAGATGATAGAAAGAACACTAGTGGAGGAGCCTTCTTAGGTGAGTGCATAGTTTCATGGATAAGAAATAAGAAAAAATCAATGGATTTATCTAATTGTGAGTCTGATTAGATTGTAATAGCTTCATGTTACACTTAGGTGTTGTGGATGAGACAAACCTTAAGAGACTACACAATGGAGTTTGATGGTCCTAGTCATATTTTTGTGATAATACTAGTGTCATAAGCATTTCAAATAATCTTGTCATGCATTAAAGGACCAATAACACTCTTATAAATTATCATTTCTTAAGAGAATAAGTAAGTTAACAAAGTATTAAGCTTGAATTGATGTCTACCAAGGATTAGATTGTAGATATCTTGAATAAGCCTCTCTCAAAGGCTAATCTTGAACATTTGAGATAGGAATTGGGTGTGATTCCTAATCCTAGTAGCCACGACAAAATTAAAGTGATTAGGGGGAATTAATAAGTAGGTTATTTAGCTCCAAGAGTAGGAAAAAAGTGCATAGGTTGTGAGGTCAAAGGGGGAGTCATATTAGTTTTCAAGAAGAAGATGTCTAAGGTATGCATTGAGATAGGGGGAGCTTGTTGATATGATATTTTATTCTTGTTTATTTAGTTTTATTTTAGGTAGTTCTTTGTCATTAATGTCAAAGGGGGAGATTAATATATATGGGGGAGATGTATCCTAGCGAGTGAAGATTCTTTGAATGGGTACCATTAATGAGTGGTTTCCATCAATGACAAAGGGGGAGATTGTTGAGAATGTGTTCTAAATTTTGCATGGAGTTGTCATTGATGTAATTTTGAGTTTTATTTGATGTTCTTGAGGTTGAGTCCATGAGTCATGTACTTGACAGACCTAGTGTGGCCTAATGAGGGATTAACTTTAGTTTCCAAGGTGATAAAGATCATGTGAGATTTTCCAAAGTTGTGAGAAGTTTTTTTAAGAGTTCCCATGAAGTTTTATGTATTTTATTGAAATAAAAATCATAAAAAGTGAAGTTAAGGTATCTCAAGTGCCAAATTTGGGTGTTGTAAACCTGAGAAGGTTTTTATTATACTCATTGACACATGAAACCTTTGCATGATCATACAAGTATCTCATGGTATTTTGAGAAGGGTCCTAGCTCAAAGTTTATGGCATTAGTTTTTGGGTTGATTTCATAATCTTAATGAATGATTGTTAAGAGTGAAAGGCAATCTAAACCCTCTTAGAACCCTAATAGTCACCCAATGTTAGAGTTTTTATTTTTGAGTGCTAAAAATGGATTGGTAAGGATAAATTTTTAATTGGAAGGTGTAGTGGACTCTCTCAAGGTTCTAAAGGTAGGATTGAATGTTTAAAATAGTGAGTGGAAGCTACAAGAAATCCCTTGTTTCTTTGATTTTTGATGCAACATGCAGGGTTGACCAAGTTAAAGCATGAAAATGATTGGAGGATGATGTGTGAGACTTTTATTTTGTGTCCATGTATTTTTTTGAGATATTATAGTGCTCTAGATGTAAAAATTTGATGTTTCAAGATGACCAGTCATTAAAAACACTAGTTAAATAGTTTAGTGCAAATACAGGCAAAGATAAGTTGAAGGTTTATGTTAGATTATCATGAAGGAGTAATGATTATAAGTGCACAGAGATTTTTTTTGTAATTTTATGTCCTATACATTCTTTTTAGAGTGTTTTTTTTTTAAAAAAGGTTTAAATATTTTAATCCAAAATTGCTTGTCTTAGTGAGTTAAGTCTATGTATAGTGATGTATGGAGATAGGTCTTCAAGTTGAAATATTACAATTATACCATAAGGTTTTTGTGATTTAAGTTAATATAGAGGTCTCATAGTTTCATTTTAATGTATTTTTATTCATTATAAATTCATATGAAGGTGTGGAAAGCTAAGGGTTATTGATTGGTTTTTTATGCTTGTTTGCAGTTCATAATGAGCATATAAAAGTGGTCAGTTTGAGGTATTTTACCCTCTATGATGAAGTATAATGGACATGGTGATGAATATGAAGTTATGATATTTATAAATAATTTTTTTTTGATATGGTTATGTGGTAAAGTTGAGTGTATTTTTCATAGATTTAAAGCAAAATCTTTAGCAGTGAGAAGGGCTAATTGTGAGTAGGCCTAATGTTGTGGTTCAAAGATTGAAATGAGATAAATAAGTGTTCAGGACCTACATAAAGATTATAATGGGTTTAATTTAAGTGTGTGTGAAGTGTTTCATCCATTTTTAGAGACTCAATATGTTCAAAGGTGGTCAAGGTGAAATGTGTGCTTTGAGAAGGCCTAATTGCATTAGGTCTCCTTTAGGCCTAATGGTTGTTTTGGTCCTCATGAGTGGTGGTTGATATGTGTAGTGATTTTTTATCTTGTGAAATTTTTTATTTATCTATTCCAATGGTGATCCAATTATGGATAATTTTATGGCTGACCAAGGTATGTGAAATAAAGATTCAAGTATGAGAAGTTCTAATAGGCCTAATTTGTCTAAAAAATATATTGAGGTGATGAAAAAATGAAATAGAAGTTTGGAAACTAGGTAGAGGGATTTAATAACATAAAATATCTTTTTTGAATATTTCATGAATTTATAATAGTGATTATATAGATGATGAGCAAGGTCATATGACCTAATTCAGTCAAGAAGAGGGTTAGTTGAGCGAAGATGCCTAATAGGTTGTTTGAGAGGGATAGGACAGTGTGAAGAGAAAAATAATGTGATAATAATTAGTTTATTAAGAAACATGTATCTAATGGTTATCATATGTTCTAGGTGGATGAGTTGGTGTTGAGTCACCTAGGGGGTTGGTGCCTCCTTGCAAGTTGGTGCTTGCTAAATGCCTAGTTGAGTCGGTGTTTGACTAGTGATGGTACCTTAGTAAATTTGATTAATTGATTATAGGATTGTACTCCAATATATGTGTTATTGGTTTTTATTCCTCATGAGGGTTTTCCACATAGCTCTTATGTTCATGTGTTATGTTTTTGCTTCATGCTCATATGAATGATTGATTATGCATTATTATATCTCTAAAGTTGTTTGAATGGTTAATGAATGATAAGTGGAATTGAAATAAAAGTTTTTACGCTAATTCACCCCCTCTCCCCTCTCATTGGTTGTACTTCCAACACAAAAACCCTGATATATAAATTTATTACTATTTTAAGAGGCATATTTGATAGTGCCAAAGTTCTGTTTATAAGTTGTACCTTCTTTATTTGTTTAGGTGAAATCCTAAAATTAAATTATTATTACAAATAAAATCAAAAATCAAAAATTCCCCTTTTCTTCATGAACCTTGTGTACCTTATATCAACTAGGATGTTGAAAAATCTTAAGGATATATGATCATTATTCTTCCAACATTGAATGTAATGATTCTTCGAGGAAAATCAGTAAAATAAAACTATCTCCTCTATTATGAGGGGATGTTTTATTTATTGAAATTATTAAAAACTAATATATTTATATATAATATTTACAATTTGAATGGGGGTGGTTTGTAGTAGTGACATTCAATTGAAAATAAAAATGAAAAGGAAAGTGAAGAGTCGCAAGAAGCTAAAGAAACAGAATTTTCATCCACTTACGTAACTTAAAAAATAAAAGAGAATAAGTTACTTTACTATATCAACCACAATTAGTTCTTGGAACAATAAATTATGTACTAACATAAGAGAAATACATACCCATTAAATAAAACAAGACACATACTTTTGTTATTTCCTTGGTTTATGGACAAAAGAATAAACACAAAGTTTACTTATTCCTTTTCAAGATTCAAAAAGTTTGAACATAAAAAATCCCCTTTATAATATCCATTTCTTGTATTTGTAATAAAAATTAATGGGATGACCCTTCACATTCCAAAGTGACTCTTCGTATTCTATCTTTCATCTTATTCTATTATTTTACAATTATGATTTCATAAAAAGGAAAGTACTAATTTTCCCAAAATAAACACTTAGATAAAAATAGAAAGGAGTTATATGGAGCTTACTAAGAGGTCTTATATGAGATAGAATTAGTTGTGGATGGATTGATAGAATATGGAGATTTCTTGGCTTTTTCCTTGTCTTCTGTAGCCTTGAATCTCTAGAATCTTTTGACTAACTCAAGGGATTCATTAATTTTGGTAACCACCATGTGTCAACAACATGTGAACCATCTATGGGAGATAAAATTCAGGGTGATTAGGAACCTAGACATTTTTTTCAATTGAGTATTCAGCTTTTACAGTGAAATGTTCATTTTAGTTAGTGTTGTCATTGAAGCTTTTTTTAATTTGATCTGATTGAGAATATCTTCTTTGACCAATTTATGGAATTAAGATTTAAATTCATCCAAAATATGTGTAGTAATTCCATCATATTAATAGGTCAAAATGAATCTCATCTAAATTGTCAGAGATCAAGTTATATTTTTCTTTGCCCATTCTATATTTTATTTCAGCTTCCCGATGGATTTATTCAAGACTTCCATTCTTTGGAGTATACATTCTACCCATTTGTAGGAGGTGTCATCATCTTAATTTTAAATTAATCCATCACTTTATATCATTTATTTTATATATACAATCACTTATTCCCACACTTTTAAATCAATAATGTGGCATTTGATTTGTTTGTGGATGTCTAATGTCTCTTAATCAATGGAAACATAGAGTTTCATGATTTATTTTATGTAGTTCATTCCAATTAAAATAAATTCATCCACCCATGGATCTAGATTTTTCATATAAGCTTTATGTTTGCTAATATTAGCAATAAAAGCTTTACTTATCCCTAGAAATCATGTTAAAACATCAACCTATGGGGTCACAGGATTATTTATGGGATTGAATAGATAATTGACGTAACCTGCTAATTATTTAACCTATTCTCTAAGATTATCTTGAGTCTATTAGTATTGATTTGAAATTTTGATTATTATTTTAGTGGTTGCCCATATGTTATGAATGTCATTTTCTCATGTTGCTTATATGAGTGATATCCTCGTGAGAGTAGAGTCATTTGATGCCATTTCTTCTATGTCATTTTTGACATTGGGCTCAGTGGTATCCAAGAACTATGCACTTGAGGGATAAGATACAACCTAGAGGTTTTTTTATTTCTTTGATGTAAGGGTATTCAAAAGGTATATAACAACATCAAAATATGTCATTTCTACTTTGACCACCTTTTTCTTTTTCTTCGACATCAATTGCATCCATTGAAATGAAAGATCAATGAAAGAGACCATTTTAAATTCATAAGAAGAGGGATTCAATTACTTTGGAGGAGATGTTTCATGAAGGGGAGGTATTTGTGGGGATCCAGATGGAGAATGTGGAACTTCTACTTCCACCTCCTTTTTTGATACCTATTAGACTGCTCCTTGAGTGGAGGATAAGTATTGATTCATGGTATTGGGGATGAGTAATTGAGGATCACCAAAAGATTATGTTTAAGATTATTGATTCATAGTTTTAATGATTTCTTATCCTTATTATTTTTCCCTACTACTATACTTTGTTTACATGGATTTCTTGGTTGTTTCCTTGGCTTAGGATCCTCATCTCCACCATATTCAAAAATAGATGAGTTAGATGTCTCAATTAACACATTAGTATTAATCCTTCAAGAAGTGGGTGGGGAATACTACTTCTAGGAAGTTAAATAATTTCCTCTCCTTGAATTACCTTATTTTTCTCTAGATATTTTCTTGTCTATCCAGTTATTTTCATGAGTCAACACTCTCTATGTTATCCATTGTAGGTCAATGATTTCTCGAATTGAATACTTTATAGTTCATAATGGTGAAACATCAATTCTATTTATATATTTGAGATAAATGAGGCTTTTATTATCATTAATCATCCCTTTAATAGCTAGTTAATCTATGAATGCTCTGATTTTCTCAAGAGTCATTCAAATTTAGTCTCTATGAATTACTTTAAATTCATCTTCATAATCAACCCAGTAGTCTTATATACGAGGTTTGTGTTTGTAAGTAGATCTTATATCGAGATTAAGCCTCATGTATCCTTTTGTATTAGTATATTCCTTGTTGGTATAGGATTAAAGGGTAAACTCAATGATGACCAATTTAATGTCTTATGTATTGACCATTATTTTAAAAATGAAGTTCCCAAATTTAATGGGAAATGAAAAACCTAGTACATGCTTTCCTTTTTAGTGTTTTTGAACTACTTCTAGTTATTGGCATAATTCTATGAGAACAATTTTGTCACTTGTCTGTCTTGGGAGCATCAGAATGTTGGACATTGTCATTGATTAAGGAATAGATTGTTGAACATTGTATTTGAGAGTGGATTTTTTATATTTAATGTCATCATTGATGTCAAAAATTCTAATGAAGATGCATGGTTATTTATTTGATGTCAATCTAATGTAGTTGATGTCAAAGGTTATTGTGAAAATACAAAGTCAAGCAAGACTTGAAGATCAATATAACAAATGTAAAGCATATTGTAATGATTTTTAGACCTTATGAGATTGTATTTTTAGTTGAAAATATGGAATGACTAAGCTTAAAAGATGAAGTATTGTGTTATGAAGTTATATGCCAGTAATGTTGAAGATGTTCTGAATGTGCTACGAAGATGAGAATGTTCCTAAGAATACCTAACAATATTTAAGCATGAGTGAGATTGTCTAAGGTTTTATCTAAGGTATTGAAGATAGTATAAATGAGTATAAGGTTAGCTTCAAAGATCTACATTCTTTGAATATATGTGTATGTAGTTTTGAAGATGATACAGTCAAGCTCTGAAGATCTATAAGTAGCTCTAAACAAGTTATGTTGAAGCTTTGAATAAGAGTGAGTATATGATATTAATTAAGCATACACAATATGCATTGAAACATAGGAAATTTTAAAGGTAAGGCCTATAGGGTGGTTATAAGGTTAGATACAATGCTTAATAAGACTTGTAGGTCAAGGTTTAAAAATCACAAAGAGAGGTGGATAGATGAGATAATAAGATCAGTTAATACGTCTTGAGTGTGTATATGAACATTGAAAGAGGTAGTTAAAATATTCTTAAGTATTTGTAAAATTTTTAGCTTGAGGTTTGCAAAGAAAAGGCTTGAAAAGTGTTTCAAGGTTTCATGAGTGCACAAAATGAAGAGATGTCTACCTGAGAAGGTTTTCTCTATTCTTGTTGGCACATGCAAAAATTGCATGAGATCCTAAGTTGTTCATGATAGATGAGGAAGGGTTATATCTCCAATTTCCAAGAATTTGTTTATAGAAAGAGATAATTTTTATGAATAATCATTAAGACTAGAAGTTAGTCTAAACCCTCATAAAACCCTAAGTATGCCCTGATGTTAAAGATCTTATTCCAAAGAGCTCAAATTTGTCTGATATGATCATACAAGTGATTGGAGGTTGAAGTCAACTCTCATAGGTATCTCCATGTGTTATTAGTTTCTCAAGTGAGAAATAAGACCATACAAATAAGTAATTATCTTTTGAAAATTTATTTTAGTAGACAACATTGATCGAGTCAAAGTTGCTAAGTAGATGAAGATCAAAATATGAGACTTATAGTTGATGTTTATTAAGATTTCTAGATAGATACCAGATCTTAGTTATGATAAGTTAATGATCAAATTTGGCCACACATGGATCATACCCTATGGTATAAATAGTGAAGAAATTCGACAATAGTAAGAAGATGGTTCATGATGTGTTTTCATGAAAGAGTGATGCATTGAAATGTATGATGATGTTATTTATATCTTAAGTGATCTATCCATGTTTTGAATAAGCTTGGAAGTAAGTATAATATTTTGAATAATTGAATCCAAAATGGCTTATCTATTTTTTTAGAGTCTATGAAAGAGAGGGTCAGAATATTGGTTTATAAGAGCAATAGTTGTCATTAGATCTCATCATTTGATTGATTGAGGTTTCTTTGAGGATGTTGTATAATCTTGTTCATGCATTGAAACATATTGAATATATTTAATAATGTATCATATATTCATGTTTTATACATCCAATTCCTAACATATTTGTGTTGAAATTGTCAATATTACTTGAATTGCACTCAAATGCACAATTTAGGCCAAAATCACTAGAAACACGCTAAATGGTTTAAGCTTTTCATATACAAGTGCTGATTTAGGATAATGTATCCCTAAATGGGGAAATGTATTTTATGTGATTACTAAATTTTCTCAAATCATTTTGATTCAAAATAATAATTTCGCATTTTGGTGTCTTGGATCACTCTTTTCTTCTAATTTAAAAGCACACATCACATGCCTTTGTTATTTTGTGTTGATAACATCCTAAATGGGATTATAGTCCATATGAAACTAACATATCCTTATAATTATTCCCAAGTCAAATTACAACCCATTAATATGAATTTGTAACCATTTTAATTAATAGTGCATCAATTTATAAATAATTGCACTAAAAATGGTTAATCTTACTTAGGCAGATTAAACCAAATTATGAGCTTAAGTGATAACTCCACGAAAGTTATTGAATATTTATTTATTTTAAATTGGTTCCTATTAATTGCATCATTAAGTGAGGTCAATTTTGGGGTGACATTCATAAGCCATAAATGCAAGAAATCTTAGGATTGTGGATTCCCATGCCTCTTTAATGTCCCTTCCTCCCAAATCATAATGAGGATATTTATGGATTTTATTTGCATAATTATATTAATTCATGGCCACACAACTTGATCTTGAGATGGATGGTCATGGTTGATCCTGATTAATTTTTAAAAATTATAAATATGAGGCTTCTCACTCACATTTTAAAGCTAAAATCGGGTAAAATTATAATGCAGGGTTCTCTTCACAAGCCATTTATGTAGTTTGATAAATGATTTATTTACAATAGGATAGCTTCATTTGATAGACATAAATTTAATTTCATATAATGAGCCTAGATTATACATGGTAATATTGAGATGATAGAGGAGATTGGCATCCATTGTTGATAAAAATAAGAACACCAAATCAAGGGGAAAAACATGGTTGGAACTACTTATGGATGATGGGAAGCTCTTGGGAAGGTGATGTATGTTTGCTTCTATTCATTTAGTTCTAATTGTCATTTCTACACCACATTGAAATAGGTGGGCCTAGATTGTTAGTTCTTATGCATTATTTTATGTTTTTCATGACTAATTATTAAACTAATCTTATTTGTAATCCATCTCTACATATGTTTCCTTGACTATGTTTTGGAGTCATTTGGTAGTTCTGAGTGAACATCTTGTAGTGGTGTGTTTGAGCCTATTTACCCTAAGTTAAAGCAACAGTTGATGTTGGTGATGACTTGAGCTCATGAATTTTTTAAAGATATGATTTTTTTCCATGTTTTTTTGTCAAAATTAGATGTATACCTCAGGTATTTAAGGTAGAGTTTTTTTTATGCACAAGCCTTTTATAAGCAATGATTTAAAGAACGGTTCAAGTGGTAGTTAGACCTAAAAGGTATTATAGACATAAATCAAATTTAGATAAGATCTATTATAATGGCATGTCATGTTTTCCTACCTATGAATAATTTGGATAAGATTTAAAGATATCAAAGGGTAACATGTTTTTGAGAAGAACTATTAGGTCTCTATAAGCCTAAAAGATGAGTAAGGGTAAATTGATGTATGGTTGACCCAATTATAGTAATTGATTCATGACTAAGGCATGTTATTCTAATATTATTAACCTATTCATGGCCTACCTAAGTGATTTGAAGATGTAGTTAACCTGAAAGTATATGATTAAATGACTTGTATAAAATCAAAGAAGTTAGGACTATTTTGGTGTGATTAGAAAATAAAAGGATGGGATGATAAGAGTGTGATGGAGAGTGAGAACAGAATAGGATAAGATAATTACATAGATCATTTGTGAGTATAAGGAGGTCATGCAGACTATCAAGGATATCATGAATATCTAACAGAAAATTTACAAGATAGGATTAAGGTTAGAAGACCTCATCAAGATATGAAGAGAGATACTTGAGTGAAGAGTGGTAAAGATCAATTTTAGAGTGTTGAATATCAGTTTGAGAGGGTTGAATAAAGTAAAGAGGAAAAAGAGTAGATCATCATCTTTTGTATAAGCAAAAAGGATTTTTAAAGGTGATCAAATGATTAGGTGGCTAAGTTGGTACTGAGTTATTTAGGGGGTTATATCCTCCTTGAAAGTTGGATATTGCTAAAGCCAAGTAGGCTCTTAGTGAATTAGGAGTTGGTTTTCCTTGATAATATGGTTCTTAGTTAAAGACTATCAAGTTAGTGCTTGATATATTTTGGTTGGTGCTTCAATTTAAGTGGGTGTTCAACTAAATGTTGATGTTTGTCTTCTAGGACTGTAGTCTATTTACTTCATCAATGGGTTTTATGTCCAAAGAGGGTTTCTTGCATATATGTTGTGTTCATATGTTTCATGCTCTTATGTTTTGTTATTTATGATTGTTGATATATACATGCATGTTAAGATGGTTCATATATAGTTAAGTGTAATTGAATGAAAAGTTTTGAATATTGATTCACCACCCTCTAAGTCATCGTGTTTCCAATAGTTGGTATTAGAACAGGTCTTTTGGAATAGGATTGATAGCCTAAAGGAGATCCTAAGAATCAAGGATGACTAGTTAGCAAGCTCAAGGAGGTTTCTCTACAAGTAAGGCTCCATTGTTCAGTGGATCTAACTATGCCTTCTGAAATATCATAATAAAGATATATTTGATGTCACAAGGACATGATATTTGGTAATCAGTTATGACTAGCTATATTGTACCCCTAATTCCACCAATAGATGCAACTACTAAAAAATCTAGTGAAAATAACTCCAAGGCAATGAATGTTATTCTTTACGTCCTATTAGAGGTAGAGCTAGTAAAAGTAATGTATTATGTTTCATCCAAAGACATATGGGATAAATTGAAAACCATATATGAAGGAGACATCAAGGTGAAGATGGCCAAGTTGCAAACCCATAGAGGATAGTTTGAAATCTTGAAGAGGATTTAAGATGAATCCATTACATCATATCTATTAAGAGTTGATGAAGTTATCAACATCATTAGAGGATTGGGATTAGAATTGAAAGAGTATAATATTGTCTAAAAGGTATTGAGATATATAACTTCTAAATTTCACTCTAAGATGTCTATAGTGGAATAAATATAGGATTTGGTCAAGATAGAGATGGATGGGATTCATGGCATCTTGGCTTATTATGAGATGAAAGCAAATGGAGGAAGACCTCTAAATAAGAATCAACTTTCAAGGTTGAAAAGAAGTCAAAGCCTAATAAAGTCAAAGATGAGGTATGTTTATAAATTGATGATGATGAAATCATATCTATGTTTTCTAGGAAGATGAGATTAGGCTTAGGAAAATACAAGGGTAAGTTACCCTTCAAATATTCTAATTATGTAAATATCAGTCACTTTGAAACTAAAATTCCTAACAAGGACAAATATGAGCATAATGAAGAACATGATGAACCTCATGAAGATAATATAAAGTTATACAAGTCTAAAAACAACAAGAGATAATTAAAGAAGAATGAAAGAAGGAGAGGATATTTTAAGAATAAGAATAAATTCTACACAAAATAAGATAGTGAATCTAATGTGAGTGATTTAGACACATCTGATAATATAGATGACATAAATGAATTTGATCATGAAAATAATGAAAACTTGTTCATAGGTATAAAATAAGATAATGAGGGTTGTTCAAATGGTAAAGGTCTCATGATTAATGTAGAATCAGATAAAGAAAATACTATGATAGTGAACAAGCTAAAGTGGGTCTTGAAGCAGAGATTATGAGTGCCCTAGAGGAGCTAAAGATTATGAATAAGAAGAACAAGAAATTGAAGTCATTGGTTTAGGACTATGAGGAATAAATTAGATTATTTGAGGAAAGACTGTACAACACCTCCAAAAAATATGAAGAGATCATCCAATAAGTTAAAAACTATAATGAGATTATGATAACAAGAATTTTTATGTAAGTGACTTGGATGATAACTTGAAATTTAACAAGAGAATTAAGGCTCTAGATGATATCCTAAGCAATCAGAAATATGTAAGTGACTTGGATTCAATGATTACCAAAATGAGGCACCTCAAGTTGAGAAGAAGACTATTGAAGATAAGAAGGACAAAATACCTATTAGGTAACCCAATGATATAAGGTATGCTAATTCTTTCAATGGGTACTATTTTACATGCAATTAGTTTGGTCATAAAGCTAGAGAATGTAGAAGAGTCTCCAAGAATGAATACTCATATAAGTATGAAAGGAGAAGTAATTGGTCATAGGGAGATCATAGTCATCATCAATCAAATGGTATGTATAGAGTGTTGTGTTATTGTTATCATGATGTAGGACATATCACAATATTCTATCCAAAAAAAGTTATGAAGAAGACCAGTCAAGATAAGAAGGTTCACAGTCATGCCATTCAAAAATTTATCAAGAAGGCAATTTTTTTAGACAAGGTAAAGTTGGAGTAAAATATTAAAGTAGAAGATTTTGTGAAATTTCATAGTGTGGATAGTGATTTTTCAAGCCATATGCCAAGAGATTACAAAATTATTAATTCTCATATGAATGATTAAAGTAGCAAGCATGGATAAGTAGCCAAGAATAAGAATGATGACAAGGTGAGTCATGATCAACTCATAAATCAAGGTGGAATGTTTGCTAATGTAGAGCAAAAGTTAGAAGTGAAGGGATGTCAAGAAAACTTGTTGTTTGTATGTGTTGACAAGGTAGTCAAAGAAAGAAGAAGGATAACAAGGTTGATGATGATATCAAGCCTAGAGAGCTAGTCAAGTATAGAAGGATGATGAATAATATTCAACCTAATAAAGATATGGAGATCTGGGAATCTCCTGATTCCATGTTGTTTTAGTTTTTGATGAAAATCGGTGGCTCCATTAATCTTTTTGGAGACATTATTCTATTAGTAGAATCATAAGATTGTAGTCAAAGATGCTCTGAAGTTATAGTATATAATTTGTATAAGAGGTAATATTTTAAGATCTATTTATTTATGTGAGTCTGATCTATAAAGACAAAATGGGAGTCCCTATTTTTGAAATTAGTATCAGTTAAGATTAATTGGTATCATGTGTGGTCAAAGAGTTTGGTATCTTAATTATCCATGCCAAAGAAAGGTGTGTGACTTTGAATTCCTCATTTAGTGAAAGAAGATATGCTTAGGCTAAGGGGGAGCTTGGTAGCTTTATGTTCTTTCTCAAAATATTGATTGCTTTTGATATGCATAGAGATAAAGAAAGATTATATCTAAGATGCCTTAAAGACTCTGTTTGTTGAGCATTTTGATGAATCAGTTGAGAGAATAATTTGATTGAGAAGTTTTTGATAGTGGTTACTATAGTTTTTAAATATTTTCAACCTTTGAGAGATTTTATTAGCTCATAGGAGAAGTAATGTATTATTTTGGCAATTGTAGATGACCTTTAATATCTAATGCTAATATAAGCATGGTAGATTCTTGGTTGAGGCAGAGATATATAAGTAAGTTGAATAAGCTTGATCTATATTGAATTGGTTCTTGTAATCTGAGTACATTTTGAAAGAAATAATAGTTCTATAAGTTCTTTGCCATTAATGTCAAAGGGGGAGAAATATCAAAAAAGGGATAAAGTTTTAAAAAGATCAAAAAAAGATGGGAAAGGGAGCAAGATCAGAAATAAAGAAAGAATAGACAAAGACCAGGTCTAAAGATGATTTCTATAAAGAAGTGATTGATAATGTTTTCTTGAAGATGTTTACCATCAATGACAAAGGGAGTGATTGTTGGACATTATCATTGATTAAGGGAAAGATTGTTTATCATTATCTTTGAGTGTGAAGCTTTGATATTTAATGTTGTCATTGATGTAAAAAGTTTTGATAAAGATGCATGGTTATTTATTTGATGTCATAGGTACTTATACAAATAATTGGTTAAGTAAGCCTTGAAGGTTAATATAGATAATTTAAAGCATCTTTCAATGTTTTGTCTAGGCCTTGTGAGATTCTATCTGCAAGTGGCAAGAGGAAATGAGTAAGCTTTAAAGATGAAGCAATGTGCTCTAAAGTTTTTTGCAAGCATCATTGAAGATGCTTTGAAGAATACCTAATAGTATTAAAACTAAGTGAGATTATTTGAGGTTGTGTCTAAGGTAATGCAAACCCTGCATATGAGTAGAAGGTTAGCTCCAAAGATCTACACACTCTAAAGATATGTGTATAAAGCTTTGAAGATGCTATAATCAAGATCTAAATATTTGTAAGTAGCTCTGAATAAGTTTTTTTGAAACTCCAGAGAAGAGCGATTATATGATATTTCTTAAGCATACACAAGATGCATTTAAACATAGGAAAGTTTCAAAGTAAGGCCTACAAGGTGGCTAGAAGGTCAAATACAAAGATTAATAAGAATTGTAGGTCAAGGCTTAGAAAGAATGAAGAGAGATGGTGGCCCGATGAGATACCAAGATTATTTTCCATGTCTTGAGTGTGAAGACGAAAATCTATAAAGGTAAGTCAAATTGTCTTACGTATGTGCATAAAGTTTTAGTTCAAGGTTTGATGAATGCATAGAATGAAGAGATGTCTACCTAAGAAGGTTTTATCTATGCTTTTTGGCACATGTATCAACTACATGAGATCCTAATTTATTCATGATAGATGAATAAGGGTTATATATCAAAGTTACAATCATTTATTTCTAGAAAGAGGAACTAAGTTTTATAAATAATCATTAAGACTAGAAATTAGTCTAAACCCTCATAAAACCTTGAGTGTGACTCGATGTTAAAGATCTTGTTCAAAGGAGATCAGAACGGTCTGATATGATTAGAAAAGTGATTGGACGTTGAATTCAAAACTCCTAGGTATCTCCAAGTGTGATTTGTTTCTTAGGTGAGAAAGAAGACCATACAAATAGGTACTTGTCTTTTGAAGATTTGTTTTTGTAGATAGCATTGGCCAAGTCAAAGTTGCTAAGTAGATGAATATCAAAGAATGAGACTTATAGTTCATGTTCATGAAGTTTTATAGATAGATTATAGATCTTAGTTATGAGAAGTTGGTGATCAAATTTGGCCAGTCATAGATCAAACCCTATGATATAGATAGTGAAGAATTTAGACAGCTGTAAGAAGATGTTTCATGATGTGTTTTCATGAAAGAGTGATTAATTAAAATGCATGACAATGTTTTTTGGATCTTGAATGATCTATCAATGCTTTTAATAATCTTGTAAGTTGGTATGATATGTTGAATCATTGAATCCAAAATGGATCATCTGGTTGTTTAGAGTTTGTGAAATAGAAGGTTAGAAGATTGGTTTATAAGACTAACAGTTCTCATTAGATCTCATGATCTGATTGATTTAGGTTGTTCTGAGGATGTTTTAAAATCCTATTCATGTATTGAAATCCATTTTAGATATTTAATCATGTATCATATGTTCATGTTTCCTTGACTATGTTTTGGAGTCAGTTGACAGTTCTAAGTTAACATCTTATAGTGGTGTGTTGAGCCTATTTACCTTAATTTTAAGCATCATATGAAGTAGGTGATGACACTGAGGTCATGAGGTTTTTGAAGATATAATTTTTTCCATGGTTTTTTATCAAAATTATATGTATACCTCCATTATTCAAGGTAGAGTTTCTATTATGTGTAGCCCTTTGATAAGCAGTGATTTGAAGAAGGATTCAAGTGGTAGTTGGACTTAAAATGTGTTTTCGACCTAAATAAAAGTTTTCTAAGGGATATTAGAGTATAATGTGATGTTTTCCTTCCACATGAAGCATTTGGATAAGATTCAAAGATATCAAAGGATAATGTGTTGTTGAGAATACCTATTAGGTCTCCATAAGCCTAAAAGATGAGTAAGGTCAAATTGATGTATGGCCAACCTAATTTTATTAATTAATTCATGAATAAGGAATTTTATTCTAATATGATTTAAATTATTCATGGAAAACCTAAGTGATTTGAATATGTAGCCAAACTAGAAGGATATGATCAAATGACTTGTATAAAAGTAAGGCAGTTACGCCTATTTTGGTGTGCTTAGAGAATAAAAAGAGGGGATGCTAAGAGTGTGATAGAGAGTGAGAGAATAATAGGATAAGTGAATGACATAGATAATTTATGATCAAGAAGAGGTCATGCAAACCAGTAGATATATCATGAATATCTAATATAAGTTATACAAGAGAGGATTAAGGTTAGTAGAGCTAATCAAGTTATGAAGAAAGCTACTTGAGTGAAGAGTGTTAAAGATCAATTTGAGAGTGTTGAAGATTAGTTTGAAAGGGATGAAGAGAGTGAAGAGTATAAAGAGTATATAATCATCTATTTTATAAGCAACAAGGATTTTTGAAGGTGATCAAAAGTTAGGTGGCTGAGTTGGTGCTGAGTCATCTAAGGGGTTGTATCCTCCTTGCAAGTTGGATCTTACTAAAGCAATGTGGGTGATTATTAAATTAGGGGTTGGTACTCCTTGATAATTTAGTGCTTAGTTAAATAATGTCAAGATAGTGCTTGAAAAATCAGGTTTTGTGCTCCAAGTTTAGTGGGTACTTAACTAAATGTTGATGTTTGCCTTATAGGACTATAGTCTATTTGCTTCATCAGTGATTTTTTTGACCGAGGAGGGTTTCATTGTATATGTTGTATTCACATGTTTTATGCTCTTATGTTTTGTTTTTTATGGTTTTTGAGATATAAATGCATGTTTAGATGGTTCATATATAGTTAAGTGGAATTGAATGAAAATTTTTGAAGGTCGATTCAGCTTCCCCCTTCAGTCATCTTATTTCCAACACAAAGGGTGTTCTTCATAGCCACTAACTCTAATATATGTGAATTTTTGAAATTAGATGTAATAGGTACCATATTGGTTGGTCAAACTGTTATTTTAGTCAAAATATACATTCCTCAATCCTCCTTAAGGCACTAAACTACTCTCAATGTGAATTAATCATTTATTCTAGCGTAGTATTTATTATTTTTCCACCACATGAATTTAGGCAATTATTATTCAAATACCTATATTAATTTTGTGATGAACCCATGTTAGGAAAGCCTTGGGTACACACTCTATGAATCTAATGAGTACATCAAATATGATGTCATGAAAAACTACTTTTAGGCCTATAAATTTAGTAATTGATCATGCAAAGAATCACTGATTAGCTCACCCCGGTCTATGAATTTCTTCCCATGATAAATGATGTTCATTAGAAGGAACATCCAATGGTAAAGACTTTGGGTATCTTCATTCTCTAATATTGATTTTAATAGGGTTATAATCTATGAAATTTAATCATTGAAATCTTCTCTAAACATATTTTTGTGACTTTGGAGGGTATTTATCTCTTTTTATTCAATCATGAATTATTAATCATGGTTAAGCATTTAGTAGGGTTTTTAACCTAATGATCCTTTGCTTGATTAACATTGATGCTAACACATTCATCATGATGTGGGATCCTCATTATCAAACCCATGAATATTCCATCCACTTTTTCCATGGGACCTCTATATCTCATCTTAATTACTCTTGTTTGAATATCATAATGTTTTGCATAGGAAAGTATAAAATCTAAGCATCATATTGAGGTGGGGAAGGCATTTGTTTATGGTAAGCCACTTATTGATAGGTGTTCAATGAGAAACATTGGGATTTTAGTATTTAGTAACTGTTGAAAATATTTTAAATCCATATTCTACATCTGGGAATCAAAAATCTTTGGGATGTCATAATGTAGAACCAATAATGGTTCATACCCCATGTATTTATACATCATCCTACTCATTTTTAGGTTTTTGGAGTGTATTTAGAAAGTAAGGGAAATGATTCCTAGTGGGTTTGAGGGTAAGAAATGTTGAATTAGTTAAAAATAATGTGAAGTAGTGGACATATGGTGTTGTAAGTTACCATGAAAAAACTCTTAGAATAGGTTTATATAGGGGTAAATATTTTCAACATGAGGAAAAAGAGGTCAATAATAATGTGAAATGGTCTAGCAATTGTTTTTTAATAAATGAGGGGGAAAGCAAGTGGGGCTTGGTCAATGGGAAGAGCTTAGGGGGTTAGGATTCAAATTTTATATATCAAAAATCAAAAACTTGAAATGGATAAAATGAACCTTGGATTGGATATATAGTCTCTCCAAGAAAGTTCCACATGATGGGATGCATGGTAATGTCTACATATGCATGCATCTATGGAGAATATTAGGGCCAATCACCATGTCCTCATGGAACACAAAATCATAGAGATGTAAATTATTTGGGTATCCATGTCTATGCATCCATGAGGGATGGGATGGTAAACATCACATCCCCATAACATGAATGGGTATGAAGGTATGACTAGCTAGGAAACCATGTATATGTATTTGCACATCCATGATAGATGGGATGATAGTCACCACATCCTTATGGAACATGTGGGCATGAATGCATGACTAATTTGGTAGCTAAATCTTTACATCTTTATGTCTATGGAGGATGAGTTGATCATTCATGTCTAGCACAAAGGCATAGATGTGATCAGGCAATTTCCTTAGAAAACATTCTAGGTAAAATATGTTTTTCAAGTTTTCTATTTTTTTGGTTTTTGGCACATAAAATAGAGTGTTTTTCCCACCCATGGGGAAAATTTGACGTGATATATTTTAGGAAGAACAACATTGAAGTGTAATTCTAAAAGGAATACTAAGTGGCATGAAATCAACATGAGAAGTGCTTTCATGATGAGTAATGCTCAATAAGATCACTATTATTTATGGGATGCATGTTGGAATCCAATTTATTTCATTGAAATGTGTTTTTCAATGTATGTGTAATTATTTATATGCACATTTGTAAAGATTCAAATTTAGGCAATGTGTGTAAATGAAATTATGTTTACAATCCATGTAAGTTGCATTTGATTGTAAGACCCCAAGAAGAAAAAATTGTACATGTGGTGACCTATTAAACTCCACTTCTTTACTATGAAATATAATTTTATACCCTTATTGACAATGTTGAGTGGTAAGGAGAATGTAAAAAACATATCTTAATGGGAGAGATTCGTCTTAGACTACAAGTAGTGCATTGAAATGGCTAAGAGGATCTATAAAGAAGAAGACCAATACACCAAGAGTGTAGGTCATTTAGCAGAGATGATATGGAGTCATGAACTATATTTTTAACCTAGGTTTACAGGTATCATTTTGGATAATCATCCTCTAAGAGAGATAAATAAATTTATCCTTATATTATCATGAATGAAGGTGAGAATAGTTCCTTATTTTGATTTTACTTCTGAATTACTTGATGAGTTTCAATAAGAGGTTTTTTTATAGAAGACAAATTAATGAATCAAAATTTAGGTGGTCCAAAAGATTTTAGTGGGGAGGAGTGATCCAAGATGATCTCCACTAGAGACCAAATCATATTATCACAAATATACCCAAAAATGTATGCACACCAAAGAGTCAATCAAGATATTTTGAACACAATTTGAATGGGGTCAAATGGACATTGTATGCAAATATTATGGCCTATTGAAGGTGGAAACAAATAGGAAAAAAATAACATAGTACTAACATCATTAATTGAATAGACCGATATGACCTAACACATGGACTAATCATAACCTTTAACATGGAATTAATAAATATACACCAACTAATATGAGTTATAAGGCAAGTTCCATGTAATACATGGTCTCATGACCAAGTTACATGGGATGATTTGTATCTCTTAAACAACTTCTAATTATTATCTACAATAATCTAGAATAAAACATTATCCAAAGTGCCAAAAAAACCTACTCATAATCTAATGCTTTGGATTTGGAATGGAGTTCAACCCTCTTGCCCCACTTGGCCTATTTGTAAGGCCCAATAACAATCTATGCCATATTTGGCAAACCAAATGTAAGGCTTTGTATTTATCACTTGATTTTGGGATTTTTTACTAAAAATAAAGGATACGAAACATTTTCAAAGGGGATTTTAATTCCTAACCATGTGAAAAATGGATAAGGTATTAGTACATAAATCAAGGGCCTTGGAACCACTATAAAAGGCTCAATATTTTAATTAAATACAAAGAATAAATCTTTTAAGATTTAAGCCATTGTGAAGGAGAACAACATAAGAAAGATTGTAAATATTAATCCCTTGTAAAGGAAAATAAGAGAAGAAAGCTTGCAATATTTAATACCTTATAAAGAATAATAAGAGGATAAAGAAAAGTTTCTATGTTTGATATTATAGGAGTAACATATTGAAGGCTAAAAGTTGTTTCACAAACCTCCTAGAGACATTATAGGGAACTCTAATCCCTTGATTAGGAGACAAAATAATTTTTTTTCTATATTACCAAAGTAGAAATTATAGGCCAAGATACATTACACATACCTCCAAGATTTATTAAAGTGAACTTGTGTAGCCCCTCATTTGGGAGAGACAAGGATGAGATAGTCTAAAAGATGTAGAGTTAGATCCAGATCTAGAGCTAGAGATAAACGTATCTGAGGACATCAAACACTTGTTTATAAATCAAGAGACTATTACTGGGAGAATTTGATGTAAAAATGGTATTTTGTCATCATTTTAATTGATTATTTTATCCTCTAAGTGGACATGGAGATTTAACCTAATTTTGGGTGAACATTGCTATCAACTCAGTTTGTGGATTACCTTTGTTTTTTAGTTATTGATTTTTAATTTCAAATTTTAAATATTTAATTTGAATTGTTTAAGCCAATTTTCACTTTAAAAAATGGTAAATTGAGAAATTTTTCATAAGAATCCAAAATAGATGAATTAGTGAGCAATTACATTAACTAACCTTTTTAGATCAGGCACAAAACATGGGTTTAAGGATGAGAACAATCCTTTTGAATAATCCATGTGGTGTGAAGCACCATAATCAATCACCCATATAGATGGCTAAGATGTAATTATAACAAGGGACTTATCTATACCTTTACCTTTACTACTATATTTTACCTTAGAGGAATCCTATGATGATGAATTTTGTGTGATAGAATTAGGGACACTGATGCTTTTTTTCTCAAGCATACTAGTTAATTGGTCAATATGTTTCTTCATACACTTGGATTCATAATTATATATTTATTTCAATAGGATAATTTTTCCTTCTCTTTCTTGGGTTTCTTACCTAAAGAGGAAGACTCATTTGATGATTTTGACTTAGCATCAATTTGATGATCCTTTCATTGTTCTTAGTTCTTTTTATTATGTTTCTTATCCTTACTATTTGAAGCCTTTTTTTTGTCATTTATCAATAAGGCATGTGACTTAGAGTAATACAAAGTATCCATTTTAATGATCTTATCTTTCTTCATATTCAAGTCTTTGGTTATGCCATGCAGTTCCTAGGCACTCTTTGTAGCATAAAATATAAATACAAACATAGAATAATCAGGACCTAATTTAGAAATAGTAGAAAGGATCACTTGTTTATTTTTATTTTCTATGCCACATAATTTTAATTACAACTGAAGTGACTTATGTTTGGTGAAAAAGTCTTGTATAGTGTCAATTTTTTTTAGATTCAAACTAATGAGCTCATTATCTAGCTCATGGCCTATCATTACAACCTATTTCCCAAAAAGTACTTCTAAAAGAGTCCAAATCTTGTTTGGTGTTTTAATATATTCAAAGTGAAAAAGTAAGTAAAGATAAATAGACAAACACAAAATACCATACTCTTCATCATAGTTATTAAACCACTTAATCTTGTCTACATCAAGTGTTAGTTTAGTTTCCATGTTCATAGTTATCCTATGTAAAACTTTGCTTCTTATAACAAATTTCACTCTACATTTTTAGTTGAGACAATTGAATCAAGCGAGAAGTGAAATTAAGCATTGATTCATGATTCAATGCATCAAGTTAACATTTAAAAACTAAATTTTTAAGAAAGAAGGAATAAACACCATAACAACCCCCATGAAACTATCATCAATGACCCCCTCCCCCCCCTCCACCACCCGCACCCACCTAAGATTACAAGTAATAATACATGCGCGAGTGATGGATGTCAAACTCAATTGAGAATGTGTCCATAAGAAATATGTGTGATTATGTCAAAGATAATGACAAATGTGATACTTTAAAATTTTATAAAATAAGGATGTTAGAATCTATTGATAATGCATCTATGAGGAGTATAAGTGAGAAATGTGGGCCAAGTACAATGAAAGAGAGGTAGAAAATGAGTTTATAAATCCTTATGAAAATCTATCCACCCCATATAAAATACCTCCACCATTGAATAATGAATACCCATTTAAAATATCAACCCCACCAAATAATAAAATATTCCACTATATAAAAAACTTCTTATTTAGTGGGCTCGACCCCTTGACCAGCTTCTAATTAAAGGTTTTATCAAAATTTTACATATTTAATAAGGTTATCTATGGTTTCAATAATGTCATTAAGAAAAGTGATATATATGTCAAATATTTCAATGTAAGTTGTTTTTTAAAAAAACACAATAAAACCTTAAGAACTCATGGTTTTTGACCAAATGAAAGAGTGATTTTGAAAACTATGAGCATTGACTATAGGATCTGGCAGAGTAGAGAGGTAGGAATGGTGAGTGAAACTAGGTCAGTGAATGTCATTCCAAGGCAATGGGTATATAGAGGCAAATTTTAACCATGGTTTTATTGGGGGATAACCCAAGTAACCAAACTTAAATCTCTTTCAATCATATCACAAACAATTATTGTGTTGTCTTTATTTGTTTAGATCAATTTGATGGAAATCTAAAGGTGGTTTTAACAACTTTGAGCTAATGCAACCACAAATATGTCTTAGAACCAACATGTAGATAACGGAAGCATATGTAAGACATATTCTATGAGTATTTTAGATGAAACAATGATTGTTTTGAGATTCCATAGCCACTATTGAGTATGGAATGGTTTTGACCAAAAAATAATGATTATAATTAGGAGATGTTGATGCCAATGAGTCAATTAATGGCCTACAAATTTAATATACATATATATGCAAAAAAAACTTATACGGCCAATTAAAAACACATGAAAATTTTTATATTTGATATAGGCCAAAAAACCAACACATGCGAATGTGGTTAAAAGCCTCTTAGATTAGAACACTCAATTTTATCAGAATATAAATTCATTAATCAACCCAAGATTCCAAAATATAAAAAAATAATAATGTTCATTTACCATAACCTTGCTCTAATATCATGAGAGAATTGGCCTTACTTTGATCACTGGTCTATTGAACACACAATAAATATTCTATTTTCAATAATGAACCTATATTTAGAACTGAAAAAGAATGATTGTATTAATTTCTTATATTACATTGAATTTCAATAGCTTAGTGCAGAGGAATAAATAGAAGGAATAATGGAGAGAATTCATATGATAACTAGAGTGAAACTATAGTATAACTAGAGTCAATCTCATAATATAACTCAAGTGAATATAATATGAGAACTCAAGTCCAACTCATAAGAGAACTATCCCTCTCACCCACTTATAATGAACTCATTATTACACCTAATCAAGATAATAAAAGTGTAAGAAAAATAAAATAAATGGAATAAAAAACTTACACACTAATATTATTTCGGTGTCTTCATCTACCAATAATGTGTCTAACCTCTCCTTTCATGTACTAACAATTGAATCTATAAAATAGTTGGCATTAGGGCATTTTATCTTAAGGTGACCCATTTGATGACATACATAACAAAACATATTTGTATTATCATAGTTAAGTGGTTGAATCCATTTTCCTTTAATTTATTGAAGGGTTATACTTTTTGGGCCTAGAACTATCACATTAATCAAAAACACTATTATATCTTTACTCATATTGGGTTTGTGCTTAAAAGTTTGATGAAAACATAGACTAGCTAAGCAAAATATCAATAAGCATAAACTCAAAAAATACATGAAAGCAAATTTCTCTACTAATTCTCATTGAATGATTAAAATATTGCATATGATTCCTTAAATAAATATCAACTCAGAATTGGAGTTGATAGGAATAACTAAAAAGTATAAATAAATCAAAAACTACCTAAAACTAACTAAGCCATGCAACTTTTAGAAAAAATCTATTTTTAGTAACTTTCGTCTTATAGAAAATTTTCAACTACTATTTTTATATGTTTTTCATGCAAGCACGAATGGGCCAAAAAATATCAACATATATTATAAACACTAAAATTAACCGAATGAATGATTTTCAACTGATGTTCATGTTCATGTACAAAAATCTTCTATTTTTAAAAATATAAAAATCCCAAGAAATATAAAATGTATTTTTAGACCCTCAAATGATCATGTATAGCCTCCAAAAATATTTGAAAAACATACCTAACTAGATATGATGGATTATGGCTATATTAAAATGTCCAAGACATTCATTTTGGTGCAAACAAGAGCTTAAATAGAGTTACATATCAAAAGTTATGGCCTTTTAAAGTTTGGTCTCCACATCAAATTCTCCTCTATTTTCTCACCCATGTATAGGCAATCGCCAATGATATCACCTATTTTGGTGAATATATGTTAACCCTAAAACTCTACGTGAAGATCAAAGAGATTAATCCATATAGTAATGGCATAAGTGTTTTCTATTTGAAATCTAAACCCTTTAAATCATGGGTTAATAAATATACCTCTTTGTCCAAAGAAAAAACTATATCTTTATTCCAAGACATATTCTCTAACTTGTAAGCGAGAAAAAGTAACAAAAAAATATGTTTTTAGGAAGAAAGGTAAATTGGGATTCATCATTAGTCTAGAGAGTTTTGATTCGTTTGCTTACCTCTTCTTGATTCAATCTTCTACCTCTGACCCAAAAAATAATTCTCCTATCTTTGAAATCTTCTAGATCTAATTTAAAATATTCATCTAGAATTATGATTAAATTTGAATCTCAATCAATGGCTATTGTTTCATTCCCATTTATAGGATCTTAACCCTCACCCATTGATAGTGTTGGGGTTGCCATGCCTACCCTTGAAATGCCTCCTCTTTTCTCCTTAATTGTTGCTTCTTTTATGGTTGACACCAATCCATTTGAGCCTAGATGTGTTGACTTAGATCCAATCCCATCATTATCCCCCTATCATTGCTAAATGGAATTATTAGTCTTTTCATTTTCATGATTATTGACATAATATTGTGTTACATAATTTATCTAATGCTATTAAAATAAATAAAAGATTAATAGCTAAAAAAAGATCAAAACCTTATATTTTTTTCATGATTGTATATAATGGCATACATTGTATCATATTTTGCATAAAAAGATGAAATTTTTTGTTTCCCACCCATTTGAGATTACCTTTGACCTTCCTAAACTACCAAAAGTGGTATTTTAATTATTATTATATAATTTATTGAATAGTGTATTTTTCATTAAAATCCAATTGGAATATCAAATTGTGTTAGGAAAAAATGTTTAATAATAATAATAATAATAATAATAATAATAATAATAATAATAATAATAATAATAATAATAAACCACCACCATCTCTAGTTTTTTAAATAAGTTTATATTTTGCATTTAATTTTAACTATATATAAATTTAAAAATTATCCTTGACATTCCACACCCACTTCTAAAATAAAAATATATATTAAAAATATAAATAATATTTTTTATTAGATAAATTAAATAAAATTAATTATCAATTATAAATTAAACAATAATGTTGAAAGGTAACTAAAATGTTAAACCTTGGGGTAAACAATCTGAATCCTGTGATCAAGAACCAAACATATGAAATATTGTAAGAGGAAGGATGAACTATGATGAGAGAAATTGACATGAGATGAAGGTAGACACAAAGAGGAAAGTAATGCATTAAAGGAATTTTGGAAAATAGTTCATTCCCATTACTTATAATCCAATTTCAAGACAAGGAAATTGAGCCCACAATTTCACATCTCAATAAAGTGAGCTCAAATTTTTAAATTCTTGAGATATTGGCCAAGTGTGGGAGATTTGAAAAAATGGATGGGTAAAAATTCTAATATCAAGTTTGTAAACTAAGTAAATATTCATCCACAAGGATTATTTCAAGTCATTATTTAATCTCCAAAATAAATACACAAAATTTTCTAGAGAGGCCCATGGTTCATGACCACACCAAGATATTTATGAGGCTTTGGGAGGAAGGTTTTAACCCCAAATAAATATATCTAATTTTTGTTTCAATTTAAACCCAATTTTATGGCTTTCTAATGGAATTGTGGAAGAATAAGATCTTTAAGCAAGTTTAAAATAGCTAAAATCGAAATAAAAAATAAAACATTAATGTGTGTGTGAAAATTATTTCAATATAATATTTTTCTAGATAAAATATGTAATTTCTCTTCTATTTATTGTGCATTTTGTCCCAACATTGGTATCAAAGCTTGATAGTCATTCATTCTTAAAGAAGTTTAAGCTATGGAAGATCCATGAAGGAATCAAAGTTATCAAAAGATAAATTTGCCTGGAGTTTTTTTTGGTGAATACTTTTAATAATACATTTTTTGTTTTATTTCTTGAATTTATCTTTTATTTTCCTGAAGAAGAAGAAGAAGAAATTATTTGTTTTATGTAAAAGGGTGTGTTTTAATCTAAGGATATTTTTATTAATTTTGGCATTGAAAAAGGGCATGATTATTTATGTAGAGCACTTAATTCATTGGAAATTATCAAAATAATTAAAATACATCTAAAAAAATCTTGGGCATGTGGATAAATTTCCTATAAAAAGCTATAACATTGGAATTTTTCATAGAGCATTTAAAATGTCACACACCTTAAAAATTGACCCACAAAATTCTAGTAATTTTAGGGTTTTGTATATAAATTCAAAAAATAATCCTTGTATTTATGCACTAATACCAACAATTCAGAATGAACGACATGTATAAAACTAGTTAAACCTCAATTTATTAACCATACAAATATGTTAACTACACACTTTCCAACATTAATCTTAATGGATTTTTTTTCACTTGAAATATAGTCATCTTATTCATATGAAATTATTTATTCTTTATTAAAATAATAAAGGAATACTTAAAATATAAATGGATTTGTTTACCCTTTCTTGTCTAAACTCCTAATGTTTACTTAGGGTTTCACTAGTTCACATAAATTTGAATGTATGGAGAGTGAGAGAGAGAGTCCATTAATATATATTTCCAACATTCATATGAACAATTAAATGATTTGGTACTCTAATTAAAACTTACATACAACAATAGTATTTAGTCCGATAGATTAATCATTTAAGAAGAATATGTTATACTAATAAGGTTTATTATTATTAGAAATTCCATATTTACAAACATTATATCCAAAAATAATCAAAGAACCATTCACTAGAATGAAATGTCCCATTCAATAGAATATTTAATAACAACTATTAATCTCACCTTCTTGAAAGTGTAAGACCATGTCCATGATCTACTATCCAAGTTTATTCTCTAACTAAAAATGTTATAAAATGACCAAGTAAAAACATGATTTAGTGTTTCCCTTTGAATACAACTTATACTTTAACATATTTAAATATTAGGGTTTCATCATTTTTTCCACATTTTATTAATAAACATAACTGAGCAATGATTTAAGACCTTGTTAATGGTTTAGACAAATCATTCTTAATATTACAACAAATTTTCATCTAGTGTCATGTAAATCATTTTATTCCACTCTTAATGTAATCTAGATATCTACTAATTAAATTCAATACTATTTACTAATCCATGTCAAGACTCATTTTATCACTACAAGATCACCTGTGGAATTAGACATAGATAAGGAATATCATATAATCCATAAATATCTTGCAGACTACTAATCACAAGAAATAAATGCTTATTAATTTGAAATTATATGATTAGGTTCTTAACCCTTAAATGCATTTCCCATATTTAAGATTTACCCCAAAATATATTACAAAAAATAAATTAATATAATAAGTCTTATTATATTCAAATAAAAGTCTTCACAGACTTTAAACAATATTTTTTTTAACTAATATATCCTAATGACCAAGATGAAAACAAAGTGTGAATTTAATATAACCATTTGTATATTTTCTAAGTTTTAAATTCATCACCAAACTGTACTTATGATACTAGTGTCATAATGCTATTTCCCAAGATATGGTGCTATTATCCAATATCCGTAGAAGTAGGAAAAACTAGATTTTCTAGAAAGGCATAGTAGTTATTGTCTAAGTTTACATAGATTCAATTATTTATTACTAGTGTTTGCTTAATTTTGATCAGTTTTTCATAAAATCATACAAATTTGCACAATATCACTCTTATTTTAGTTTTATATACTTAGATATAGATTATTACAACTCAGTCCATAATCTATAAGATTAGATATCAGTTATGGGGGCATGTGCATAGCACATTATTTTGGTATGCTCACTTATGCACCAGTTGATTAGATGGAATGGGAAATTCCATAGTATTCTCTACATTCTTAATCCAGACACCATTTTACTAATTTATACTAGATTTGGTGTCTTAATTTTTCTACATTGGTTGGCATTACTACATAGTCCCTAAGCTACATACCTTAGTGCCCAAAGAGGCCCTAAGGCCAATTTTCATTTCAGATTTCCCAAATCATCACAAAGCCATTAGATATAGTTTTAGTTATAATCATACAACTTCAGTTAAATTATACAATTCAATTACAAATGCATCTACTACACATGGGTAGGCAATGATGGAGTCATAGTCTACTTGAGTTATTGAGCCACCAAAATAAGAGGGTTAGATAATCCATCAGTTCAATCCAAGCTATTCATGGGTCATGATCCACCAAGCAAGGGTGGAAAATGATGGAGTAAAGACTAAACTAATTTCTTGAGCCACCCCTCATGGGGATTGAAAAATCCATCAACTCAATCCATGTTATTCACTGATTGATCACTATTTGCACACACAAACACAAGATATCACTAGGTTTATGATTTACTTCATGTACCTAGTGAGGTGTATTCATTCATTTCTTCTATCTTATCTCTTTACTTATTTTTATCTTTGATTTTGATATATCTTTAGTAAGGATTGATCTATGTACATTTCATTTTTAGGACACATAATGGAGCATGATTCACATATTCAAATCCAAATTCACAGACTTTGCCTTTTAGGTAAGTCCAAGTACACTTCCTTTTCCTTTATTCTAGTCATTTCACTTTTTTGCATTTATATAAAAAATGAGGGGGGGATTTAATCATATAAAAATGAAACTTGAGTTCTAAGATTGTTACTTGAGACCACCTATTCCTAGCTTCACCCTAGACCTATATTAGGGCCTCTTTAAACACTTATCTAACTTTCATGCAGGCCACACACATCCATAAACATCTCAAAATCAGTCCTAAACCCTTCCTTAGGTATCTAGGCTTCTAGTGCCTTAAGTCCTACCACTAGACACTAGTGTCATAAGTAGATAATAGTGCCATAATGTTATTGTCATATTTGGGCACTATTGTCCTTTTCCCTCTTTTGAGCTCCAACAGATATCTTTTCAATTTTTAAAGTACCTTGGGTCAGCCTAGACCTATTTCAAACCATGCACAAACACCAAATCAGTATATATATATATATATATATATATATATATATATATATATATATATATATATATATATATATATATATATATATATATATATATATATATATGAATTTTAGCCCTTTATCCACTAGATGGAAATTAAATATAAATGCACATAGATAAAATCAGAACACGTCATGTATAATCAAAGTTATCAATCCCTATTTTGCCCTACTTATGCATATTATCATCTACAACCTTCTTAAGCTTAGAATACTTAGATTTCTAGTTGCAATCATCACTCAAAGCACTCGAATCAACATTCACACTAGCTTCACTTGCACTTGCAGTAACACTTAGGTGGGGATAACTACATCGAGCTTGATCCCTCATCAAATTATTAGTATGTAGGCAACTCTCATCATAGTAGGGTGTTGAAGATGTCCATCCTACCCACCTAATAATGCGTGTTTACTACTTGTGCCAAATCAAATTCCATAATCACATGGAGGTCTAGGGTTTGCATACAGAATTAGTCATAACAGAAAACATATAGAAAATTAGGGTTTGTCCACATAGGAACAAGCCTTGAAAACTCAAACACAGGTGCCCCTAAAGCTTAGAATATTTACTAGATATAGGAAACTATCACCATAAGTGGACAGTAGTGCCAAAACACTATTGTCTAGGGTATGGGGTTATTGTTCAGGAGGGGTTTTGACACCTATATCCTATTTTCAATACTTAGATTAGCTCCTATACCAATTTTGAACCTCTAGATCCTTCATCTCAATCATTTGATAGGTAAGTATCCATTTGTCTCCTTCATTGTTATTATTATAAATACCATTTTATCTCAGTTATTTCACAAGTCAGTTGTTATATTTATTGCAAATTTAATACCCTAATTTACTGTACTCACACCCTTTAACAACCTAGGTCTTACACTCCATAAAACCTAAAAAGTTAATTCAAAGTCATTGGCACCATAAATCCACCCATAGTAAAAATGATATACATATTACAACCATATTATCCAATCCATTCACAAAAATATAATGTAAAAGCTAAGCCTATCCATTGATGGTATCCATACCCACCTAGCCATTAATCTAGGGCTAGAATAGGTCACTGTGCCAAAGCTCAGAACCATAAAAGAAAATGGAATACAAGGTTTGGGATCCCTTCCACTATTATGAAATTTATTTCAAATGGAAAACAAGGTAGATACATAAGTTCAATATAACAAAGCCAAAATGAACAACATTTATAAAATTGATTCTCAATAAAACTAACCACTAAAAAGAGAAACAAAATATTGAATCAAAGAGAATGATATCAAAAATTGGATGCTAAAACAATATCATGATATCTAAATTTGGATGCTAAATCAAATAGCATGATATCAAAAACAAGATGCTAAATCAAATAACATGATATAGAAAACAAGATGCTAAATCAAATATCTATCCTAACAACATTTGCAATAACACTACATCTATACGTCATATCCATATCCATCTAGGTTATTACCAACAAACAACCAAGTTTTTAATTCAAACCACATTTTATTTCCATTAAATTATTGAAAAAGCCATACACCATGAACACTTATTAGGTGATGAGTATGTTCTAGAAAGAGAGTTTAACATTTTTCCATTTTTTCATTTTAACCTTAACAACTATGCAATCCAAGACAATGGAACTGTAAGTAAAATAAATACTTATTTTTTAATGAACACATTATATTTTTCTTCCTTTTTCTTTTCCCATCCCTTCTCACTTCTAGGTTGTCAAATTGTTCTCTTTCCATAGTCCCTAATGATCATATTAACTTCCCCACCTCCACTCTCATTATATAAATGCAATTATAATGGTGAGTTTAAAGTCCCACTTCATCTCATTCATGTCTATCATCTCCTCCCATATAAAACCCTACTTTATCATCTTATTTTTTTAACAACCAAATCACAATCTATTCTAAAACACCAAAAGACTCCTAATCAAAATAAATGATTACAATATTTATACAACCATGAACAAACCCCTAATAAATTGATTAGGTCATTCAAACAATAATCTAATGTAAATTAAACATATTATTGACACCCAAGATCCATAAAATGACATTTTTAATAATCATAATTTTTTTGAATAATATATATATATACCTTAGTCAATGTTTAAACAACTTATGCCTAAGCATAATTATAACATGGCTTTTACCATAATGATAGGTCCTTAATGCTACCAGTGGAACCAACACCCATTTGCATACAATGCATAGTCCTCAGACTTAAGATAATAGCTATCTTAAACAAAACATCACTATTATGAAAAACAGTCAAGATAGAGATTAAAGATATAAAAAACCATGAGCAAAGAATTTAATAAAATATAGTGGCATAATTGGCTGAGAGCCAATGACAGCACAAGGAATAAATCAAATCACTAAGGCACCACACTCATTATTCACAACACAAAATAAAAGAGGAAAAATATGTAACAGACTAATTGGGTCTCATTTTACTCATTCCCATTTACTTGCATCTGTTCAATTATGTATTACAAGCATTAACCTAACTCATCTCACCAAAAGACATCGACAGTACCAATGCTAAACAAAAATATAAATCATAACATTTGCTAAACATAGATAAATTTGTCCATAAATACATACATAAATTTAATGTATCACTGATAACAAAATCTAAATAGTCTCATCAAAAAATATAACAAAACACATCACTGATGCATGTCTCTACGCGAGATATTACAAGAAAAGTACTATTATTTATTTGTGAAAGTGTTGAAAGTGGATATTTGAGTGTTGGGTTTGCTTTTATTATAAATAACCTTGGAATTCTATACTTTGCTCTGTAAAAGTTTAAAAAGGTGCCAGAATTTATATTATACCTACAAACATGACGTTGAATTTATGTTTATGGGCTTGAAAAAGACGTGTGTGTCCCACATTCAATTTGTTCGAAGTTTTTTACTGTTCAATATATTTTATTACTGAATTATGGGCATGGAATTAGCTGGATGAAACCTGAAATAAATATGCTAGGCGTAATGCTTGCTGGGCAAGCTTTATTCAATTTTTTTAAAATTTTGGTAGTTTGTGTAAGACAAAATGATAGTCTCGTAATTAAAATATCATGACATTGTGAGGGTGAGTTGGTTGTAAGAGTGGTGAAAAAATAAATAAAAGATAAGAGGCTAGTTGTTCCTTTCTCTTAGTCCCTTTTTGATGGATGTGTCCTTTTTAAGAGTGTTAAATGCAAGAATAACAACAAATATAGAATGTGTTGAGATTAATTGTTCAAAATATTCAAGGTGGAATTGGTGAAAATTAGTTTGTAAGAAACTTAAATTGAATGATGTTAAGGGTTTGAATCTTTTTAAGTGAATTTTTTTAATTTCATAATTTTCATATATTCGATTTATGATATATAGATTTTTCCTTAATTTCATATTTTTTATGTATTCGATTTATGTTATATAGATTTTTTGATAGATGATAGGAGTTTGATGTATTTTATATCCAAATTTTGGTTTTTAGCTCTTTTAAATCATTGGTGAGGAGTAGATTGTGTTGTTTGGTGGTGTTTTTTTGCTATAATATTTCTCACCACTCACCTGATAGCGGGGACAAGATTATATAATAATATTTGATTAGTCATCAATGATTTTACAATTGATAGGGATTGATAACACTTGTAGTGTTGAGAAAAGGGAGATTAGTGTTGTTGGGCATCAAGTTAAGTGTAACATATATAGGTACTAAATAATCACTGAGATAAGGGTTGATGTAGTTGAGCATTCCCACAATAATGCTTATACTGTAATACTGGTATAGAATGGTCAGAGGAGATGAGCCTACCCATTAGGATTTTCATCAGTCATATTAGGTGATGTTGTACCAAAGTAATAGTCATAGGTAACATGGGTTTAGGATTCGAAGAATCAATAGACATGGAGGTCAGGCTATGGAGAAGCAATAAACAAGGTGTTGAAACTAGTTGATTAGTATGAGGATGTATAGAGTGTTGATTCATAGGTATGGCAGAGTCTATTAGATGGATTCACACTCGTGCTCTGAATCACCTTTTGAACCCCTTTGTATCAAAGGGGTTTGTTGGGGCCTGTGATACAAATTATTAAAAGTTTGTTAATATGTAAGTTGTTAAATGTTGTATGAGGAATTCATCTCGCATTTGAGACACCCCTTATAATTAATAATGTATATTAGATTAATTTAGGAGTTAATATGGTATTACTCACTGATCAATTATGTTAATAAATTTTATGAGTTATTCTTTATGAATATAGTTAGTTGGGCCTATTGGGCCATCGAGTCTTATTTGTGTAAGATTATTCAAATATTGATGAAATAATGTAAAAATTACACAAGCATTTAAAATATTGTAAGATTCTTATTTAAAAAAATAAAATGTAGTGTCTTTCATTTTTATTTTTTTTTTTTGTTTTAAAACATTCAAGGACATTTTTTGGCATCTAAATTTTCACAAAGCCAAAATCCCTTGTTCAAACCACAAGTCTATATAGAAACAACTAAAATATTTTTAGAAGAATATCTATAAGATATAGGTCTATAGTAATATTTCACTAAACTAAGGACTTGACTCATTCTTAGTTAAAAAATGATTCTAAATAAATTTGGATTGAATAGGATAATAATGTCCAAGTAGGGTTTGAAATAAGTCTTGGGAAGAAACAAAAACCCAGGAGACCACCTTTTAGACACTAAGAATTTAGAAACCCAATTCAATATTGATAAGGGTGATCCAATGCAAATCTCAAGCATGCTATCAGATATAGAATATTAATGAACCAACAAATAAAACTAAGACCTAACAAGCTCGATTGACAGGGATAATAACAAACATAAAAAGGAAGGAATGCATAAAATAAAATAATAATAAAGCAACCAAAATCAAGGGTTTATTTGTATTTATTTTATTTTTCTTTGGGGGGGAGGCGGGGTGGACAAAAGGAAGATGGATAATATATTCACCCATAGTATAAATGGGATGAAATCCTCCTCATTTAGTTCTCTTTTAGGGTTCACATGGGATAATTAACACACACAAACATAGAATGTTAAAATAAATCCTCAAAAGAAAACCTAACACTATTATTATGTAAGAAATAGATACAAAGAAAACTCTCTTTCATGAGACCATGAAGGTAGTTTGAAAAAATAGAAATTTTGTCACTAAAAGTGCAATTAGATCCTCTAGAGGGTTGGCAGTAGTTTGGAATTCCCTCATTATTTGAGGATTCAATCTTAAGGATTTGTAAATTAAAAAGCTATTAGATTTAATGAACTAGGATCTGCTCAATCTTTGATCTCTTGCATAAATACCTATGGCCTAAATTCAAGGAAACTAGTATATTTTTTGGATTTATCTAAAAACCCTTAGGCACATATATCCTAAAAAAATGGATCCTTACCAAGGATTTCAAACCATATTTCCTCTTGGAAAAAGTTGGTGGTTCTAGGGCTATTTCTCAATCTACCTTCATCTTTGCTCAATTTATTGAAGACATCTCAATATTTGATGTCAAATCAAAGGCTAGAGTATTTACCTATACAATTAGAAGGATTAGAGCTAACTTTGTGGTTGAAAGAACAAATAAGTTTTTCCTTAGCTTATATTGGATCTAACTTGATATCTATTTTGAATCAGATTTTTTTTGTTTTCTATCTCAGATCACTGGCCCATTCACCTTTTAAACTCTTTAGATACTTGGACATTGAACTTTAATTTATTGTGGACAAAATAATAATCCATCAAAGATAATATAAAGAATTAGTGGAATATAAAAGAATGACTAGATGAAAATGTATACCCTAGTGTTTAACCTTAAAATGGATATATCAATCCTAAATTTGGGGTAAGAGGATTAATAATATAGAAATGATATTGTACAAGGGTGATAATTAGATTTAAAGCAGGCCAATCATATGTTAAACTCAGATATAAACATATAATGCATTTATTATGTTAAGAATAGGCTAAATATAGAAAGTAAAACTAAGCTATGCATGGAAATGGCAAAGAAGTGATATACTTAACTAGTTCTAATACTAACATGGTACTAGATCTAGAATATATCAAATGTAGGCTAGAAGGAAATTTTAGAATAGTTAATAGATTCTCGATATAATGATTATATAGGTCTAGACACTAATGTCATCCTAAGATGGTTATATCAACACTATTTTATGGGTTCAATGTAAGTGTCATATATAGAATACCAGCTAGAAAAAGATGTGATCACTTGAATGTTTCTAGGTTTTATTTCATCATCATTCTAGTGCATTCAGATCTAGGTCATGGATTACTGTTCCTAATAAATTTTTTAAACCCTAGTTATTCATCTTCATAATGAACATAGGGAAAATAAGTTAGTGGGCACACAGTGTCAAACTGACCCCAAATACCCCTCTATTAGTGAGTGTTGCATACATATCTAATACTTTGAAGAGGGCCTCAAACTTAGGTAGGTCTCCCTTTT
The DNA here is from genome assembly GCA_037957365.1 of Torreya grandis. Taxonomy (NCBI): domain Eukaryota; kingdom Viridiplantae; phylum Streptophyta; class Pinopsida; order Cupressales; family Taxaceae; genus Torreya; species Torreya grandis. The sequence continues at coordinate 4,454,507 of JARHVA010000771.1, read as the reverse complement.
GTGTTGTCTTGTGTGTGAATCATACAATGTGTGCAAAGTAAGTAAAATAATGACCTAGATTGTAACTTGGAAAATCAAGCTCTTGGGTTACTCTTTTAGTGTTTTAGACCTATAGATCTGTTGTAATTATAACTATTATATAAATAAGAAAGCTTTATTTAATTGAATGTTTGATAGATTTATTTTGTTAAGTTACCTTGGTATCTCTTGGTTTGTGCTAGGTGAGGAATGAATGAGGGTTGATATTGTATTTACATAAATCATTTTTGATAAATAACTCACATTAAGTAACTTAGGTTGACCATTAGGATATGTATCATTTGAAAAATAGATCAATTTAGGTCACTAGACACTTGTGTTGGGTTAGAACACTTATAATGATACTAGTCTTTTAACCAGTTGTTAGTGTCTATGGAGTAGAAAAGTAGGTACAAGTTTAGAACTTGCAAAGATGGAAGATAAGTAAATTTTAATATTTTTTGGAAAGATAGAAGGCATGGGTCATCAACATAAGATTGGTCAGACTAAGAGATATAGGCCAATGGGAACTAAATAGATAAGATGTGAGACTTGCAGAAGTGAGAAAGGTCTAGAATTGAGAGAAAAAACCAAGGTCTATTTTTTCCAAGAGTACAAGACTAAGGTGATATGTCATCCAAAAATGTTGTCTACATTCCCTCCTTTATTCTAGTAATGAAATTAATAGTTTAAAGGAAAGGAATGTGTACCTAGGTGTGTATAACACACTCTATATTTACATTTACACAACTTGAGTGCTTTGTTGGTGACTAACCTACAACCAAGATCATGTTATAGTATATAATCAGTGCATATAATCTAGAATTAAAAGTAAATTAAATAGATTGAAATTGAAAGAGAAAGGTATAGGGGTACACTTATGTGTCAATGTAACTACCATTCCTATTAGAAAGTTAATTTGAAAAATATGTATCATTATAAGGCTATGAAACTAAGATTAGGATAAATATAGATAAATATTAAAAGTGCATATATCTAAGGGATGGAGAGATAAATTGGAAGGCACATGCCCCTAAACTTGGATAAATATTGAGTTGTAACCTAGCAATTAAGATTAGATAAACTATGTAACCCAATGATACTTATAAGCTAGTGAGTGTGAGTGAACCAAGACACCTATTTTGTCAAACTAATGAGGCTAGATGATGTTATTAAGTCCATCCTAAAAACTTGGCAAGATTAAGTGATTTTATCATCTCGATCAGACCAAAAGGTGAACCGACTACTATAGTAAATTAGCTCAATATATTTTGTAAAAGTCCAACTAGTGGGTGGTGACAATCCCTAAGAATCTTTTAAAATATGAAACTAATTTTGGCAAGATTAAGTGATTTTATCATCTCAATCAGACCAAAATTTGAACCAACTACTATAGTAAATTAGCTCAATATATTTTGTAAAAGTCCAACTAGTGGGTGGTGACAATCCCTGAGAATGTTTTAAAATATGAAACTGATTTAGATTTTGTAATATTAGGAACAAATTTCATTGCATATGCACCTTAAATATGTCTCATGTATAAAATGTGTATAACAATGGTATCAATGTATAGAGTTCTGCCATAATTGTGAATCCAAATCATATAATTATGTGCTTTAGACAATTCAAAAAATTGTGTAAGTGTGGAGAACATGCTTCCAAAGCATATGGAGAAACTTGAAAACTGATAAATTTACCAATGTGGAGAACATGTGATCAAAACATGCCCCACTATAATCTGGAGATGTTCAATATTGAATAGGTGTGGATAATATGTTTCCAAAGCATACCCCCACTAAATCTAAAAATTGTGAATGTGTGGAAGCCATGCCCATATGACATGTCCCCACTGAATCTAAAAACTGATATAAGTGCCATATATTGAATGAGTCTAGAGAACATTCTTCCAAATCATGCCCCACCTAATTTGAAAACTATGTTAAGTGTGGATAGCATGCCTCTATGACATGACCCCACTAATATTAACCCCCTTTGATGTGAGGGAAAGATAGGAACTAGTAGTTACCCCACCTCAAAAGGATAATACAACTATATAATTTAGGAATGGAACCATGTAGCATATAGAAGGATCATTTATAGGTAGATATATCATTAAGGCACATAAAATTAATGTGATCACATGAAGGCTTAATATGCACGATAAGTATCATGGTAACATTTATATACTGTCAGTATAAGATTAACATGCAAATCAAGCATACACAGGAGAACAATCAAAATCAAGTCAAAAGGTTATGGTTAAAGGAGACCAAAAATGAGGGGCATGTTCAAATTATACATAATCTAAGGGACATGACTTAGTCAAATATCCATAAAAACAAGGATGACATATTCAAATGTCCATACAATAAATAATGGCATATACATGTCAAAGAAAGCATGCGTATGAATGGGGGCCATAAGTAAAGGAACATATTCAAATGCTCAAAGAAGGAATACAATAGAAAGATAAGATACTCAAGAAAGTTCATAAAGGAAAGCATAAATAACCAACATAAACATGTCATAATAACCTATGGATCCAATGTGTTAGGTAAAACAAATGTCGAGTGTATAACATATTAAGTACATTATGTAAGATATAATTATGGCTAAAGGCATGTGTAAGTATAAATGTAAGCTTAAACATGATAATGAAATGTTATCATTGAACCATATAACCTATGTATATCAAGATCAACAAAGAAGATGCCCCTAATTTTTTCATGATATGAGAAGATGAAAGGCCCAATATCTAAAATAGGAATAAATCATGTATTTATAGATGCTTGTATCACACTCAAGTAGAATTGTGTATGTATAAGTAACTGAGTATGCCATCCATAAACATGGAACTAACACATAGATGTTAGGGATCTAATAAAACTTGTATGTGCAGAAAATGTTTTTTATTTTTTATTTTTTTGGTATTTTAGAATATGTGAGACTATGTAAAGTGCCACCAGATTCCTAGAATCTCATCAATGGGAAGTCTTGGTGGAGTCGATGTATTATATGTTCCATATTCATGTAAATTAGAATCATAAAGTGTTTCATGATCTTTTTGTAATTTTTTATTTAGTATATTTGGTTCCTCATTTATAAGTGATGGATTCAATCGATAGATATGAATATATTATGTGGTAAGTTATTGAGTGGATCAAAACATGGTTTTATAAAATCTTCATTTGTAGAGTGTTCACCATATATATGAGTAGTGAGAATAGAGATGTTCTAATATGAGGAATGGATTGTAGTTTGCCCCTTTGTAAAAATATTTACAACTTTAGATTTGTCAAGTGTCTCTCACTTCTTGACCTCTTTTGATATAAATCTAGATTTAAATATTTGATGTGACCATTGTTATTTTTATAATGGTATCTTTTCACATTAGTTTCATCAAATGTTTAAACCTAAAATGGATCTATGAATCCTACATCTGGGGTAATAGGGTTAAAAATATAGAAATGATAATGCACAAGGGTGATAATCAGATCTACAATAAGCTATTTTGATGTTAAACTCAAATATAAACATACACTAAATTTATTATGTTGAGAATAGGCTAAATATATAAATTATAACTAAGCTATGCATGAATGACAAATAAGTGATACAATTAGCTAGTTTTAGTGCTAACATCTAAAATAGGTATAAAGTAGGCTAGAAGAAGATTTTGGAATAGTGGTTAGATTCTAGATTTGACACTTTTAGAGCTTTGGACACTAACATCATCTTGGGATAGTTACATTGACACTAATGTTTGAGTTTTAAATAAGTGACCTTAAATGAATACCTACTAGAAAAAGATGTGACCACCTGGATGATTTTAGGTTTTTCTTTGCCTTCACTTTAGTGCATTCAGATCTAGGTCATGAACTATCACTCCTCATGAATTTGAAAAGCCTTAGTTCTTCATATTCATAGTGACCTTAGGGAAAAAGCAATTAGTTGTCACATGGTGTCGATATGAACCCAAATACCCCTATATAATTGAGCGTTTCATACATATCTAATACTCCAAAAAAGGCCTTAGACTAATGTAGTTTTACCCTATGTGTTTACTTGTGTGTGAATCATGCAATGTGTGAAAAGCAATTATAATAGTAACATAGAATATAACTTGGAAAATTAGGTTCTTGGGATGATCCTTTAGTAATTCAAACCTTATATGTGTTATACCTATGACTGATATGGAAATAGGGAAGCTTTTTTCAATTGAATGCTTGATAGAGTGATTTTTGATAAGTTGACTTGGTCTCTCTTGATATGTTCTAGGTGAGGAATGAATGAGGGTTGATCTTATATTTATATCAATCCTTTTGGATTAGTAACATTAAAACACGTAATTCAACCATTAGGATACGTTTCATTTACAAAATAGATGACTTCAGGGTATTAGACACTTATGTTGAGTTAGGAAACTAATTTCAATGTCAGTGTTTGTCTTGGATGTTAGTGTCCAAAGAGCATGAAATTAGGTATAGGTTTAGAACTTGTAGAAATGGAAGATAAGTAAATTTTAAGCATTCTAGGAAAGATATAAGACTTGGGTCATCAACATAATATTAATCAAACTAAGAGAGATATGCCAAGAGGCACCAAATAGAGTATATGTGAGACTTACAAAAGTGAGAAATGTCCAAAACTAAGAGGAATAGCCAAGGTTTGAGTTTTACAAGTGTACAAGATTGAGCTGATATATAATCCATAAATATCATCTACACCTAGCTCAAAATATAAAGATGTAAAAAATATTTAAAGGATTCGAATAAAATAGAATTTGGAATGCTTTCAAAAAAGAAAAAAGAAAAAATATCTTATCCAAATTATAAGCTCTCATTTAAAAATAATTCATGACTCAATCCCTAAGACTTCAAAAGGAAAAAATTATGGAATATTGGTAAAAATTTCAACTTCAAGGGTTAAGTGGTTGAAAGAAGGTGATATAAATACTATTTTTATTTTCATAGAGTGGAAAATGTTTAGGAATTTATAAGGCCATGCTAAAAAATAGACATAGAAAGATAATTCCCACACTTTCAGGTAGATTAAAATTGTTTAAATATTAACTAAAATAAATGCCAATCTATATAATGTTTGCATTACAAATCCAATGTAAAGTGGAGAAAATTACGAAATAAATTTAGATGATATTCCTAAGGAGTGGCCTAGGTAAATCTAGGAAGCTTTCTTTTATAAAATGGGATCAAATGAGAATGCCTCAAAACTGGGGGAACATAAATATACATTAAAAATGGAATGAACTTTGCCATTAGGGCTATGTTTACTTGAGGAATCTAAACTGACCACCACACTATATGGAACTTGATTATGAAAATTAAGTATCTAGACTCCATGGTCCATGAAATAATTTTTAATTTTGATGAGAATTTGAAATTTTCACACACTTATAACTTGTTTTATATGAATATCAAGTTCATAATCCCACATCTTATATGGAGTGTAGGTAAAAAAATAGAATCAAAATTATGAACTGAAGCCTAGATCTATCCATTTACTTTTGCCAATCAGACCCAACTTGGTTGTAATGATGGTGTAGAGGTAGATTTGGTGACAAAGTGAAAGACTATTTAAATATCAATAGATATATGGATGGAAAAAATTTAAATCCATAATTAATCTCCAATAAGAGGTGATATTATTTTATCTCTACTTAGGTCCTTCTATTTCTCCAAAACTATATAAACTAGTTTGAATGGCCTATAAGTTAGATAAATATAATGTAAATGATGGAGACGATGTTATTATAGTATTATAAATTCATATTATGGATCCTTGTTCATCAAATAAATTTTGTTTCATGCATGGTATTCCTAAGGAAAATTAGTTCATTGGGACTACTTGTTAGATATATTTTTACCTGTCATGGAATTAGGGCACTTGTTACTGATCAACGCCATAGAATATAACTAATAATGTTTAGAAATTTGGATGATAAGGGATTGATATGTTCTTATCATGTAAATCCATGTGTGGAATAATTGATATAGCTATTATCTATTTGTCAATATCTGCTTGATTAGTAGTATTTGACTTTGTTATTTCTGGTATGCAAAGCCTTGTTGGAAATTGAAAAGAAGTGTCCTTTTCTCCATTATGTTGGTGCTAGTGAATAAAATATCTTTAGATTTATTATGAAGATGTTATAAATTTTTAGTCAATTGTACTCACAAAAATATAAGGAATATGTTATTTAAATGAGACAGTTAATATTTTAGGTGGGAACGACTTAGGCCAAATGAGAGGCCAAGGGTATGAACTATTTAAGATTAGAATTATCTTATTGAATGGGTATCTCAATCATTTATAGTATTCTTGGTGCTTGTTATAAATAACTTAATGTGTGTGGTTATTATCTATGTTTTAACACAAGGTTTTATTTGTTTTGTAATGTTCTTTTAATATTACTATCTTATGTCAATGAAACATGTTGTGAACACATTATCATGTAACTCTTGGGGTATAACCTTTACTGTTGATATATTTATCAACTTGATGTTGATTTAAGACCAAAGATGATATCATATTGGTAATTATATTTGATCCAATTATAAAAATGATTGAGGAATCAATATTGTAGATAAAACCATGTTGTTTCATGGTTTACAAGAGGCCATCATTGGCACTAGGCCAATTGTACCCTTTATCTCTTGATACTCCAACCTTGTATGTGTTTAAAATTTCTAGTCCAATGAATATTTTTATTTTGGCATGGTCTTATTATACATGATAAACAAGGGAACTCTAGACAATTATGACATATTTTCATACATTAAAATCTAGTTAAATAAAATGAACATTTGCATGGAAAAGACATGCATGTTACTACATAGGGTTTGAAATGATTAAACAATTACAGTGTTTTGTTTTGAGGTCAAAAGAATTATTAGGGTTGAGTTAAATTTGGAGTTGCTTTATTATTTCATGGCATGGTGAGTTCATGGGGGTAGTATGGTCATGAAATTATACATTTTTATAGAGATTAATGATAATATAAATCTAGTTTGTCTTAGTTTTTGGCAGCAATTTTACATAGTGAGCTACCAATTAGAAAAGGTAGTGGTATTTTTAGATATGTAGACATTAGGGTTTTGTTGAGAAAGTGTGTACATAAAAATGGAATATTTTTTCCATAAATAACATTTAAAAATGGGAAATAAGTATTTTCATGGGCTTTAAGAAGAATAAGACATGTTAAATATGGGTTTTGTACGTGGAATTTGCATTTTAACCATGGAACAACTTGTACATGCTTAAGCCTATCACAAGGGTTAGTTATTGATTAGATTTCATCTTATATCACTGTATATTATTATTATATATAGTTTTAACACCTATTATAATAAAATTCATATTTTGTAAGATTTTTTTCAAATTTATGCCTTACCTATGTCTTACAATAATGTATGGCTGGAAATTGTTTGTTAAAATATATTAAATGCATTGGTTGCTAATTATTTATCAAAATTCCTCAACAACTTTTGGTTAACATATAAAAATATTAATTTAGATAGATATATTTTAATGAATTATTAAGGGAATACTTGGTTTAATTGTTTTAAGTCTTAACTGTAATAAATTTGAGTGCCCATGTTTTCATGAATGTTGAGAGAAATATCTTAGTTCAATAAATTATATTTTTAGTTGAAGTAAATGGTGCAAATATTTTTTATGCATGGAGTTTGTTTTAGTATATATATATTTTTTCAATGTGGATTAATTCACTACTAAAAATAAATTAAAAGTAGGGTTTTAAAGATTACCTAGAGATATGGAGGGTTGGTTGCGCACTGTTGACCAAGTTTGGTGGGAACTCCTCTTTGGTTGGGGAGGAATGACTTAAAAATCGTACTAACTAAAAAAATGGATTAATAGGAAGATGAGTGGGTTTCCTAGTTACAAAGAAATATTGAGAAGCAAAATGCTTGCTTGAATGGATGTTAGCTCACTATTTTCAATTAAGAAGGATAATAAAGATAAAAAGATAAATATTACAAGATATCAATGATGTAAAAGACAATTTGACAAATATTAGATAATTATGGATTATTCAAGATAAAATAATGTAATTTTTGATAGGTTTTTAAGACTAAAAATGTTATGAAAATATATTGTAACAAGGTTTTTGAATTTTAGCAGGGATCAATGTCAATCCTGTAGGATCGGCATCGATTCAGATGGATCGATGTTAATTCTATGTAAAATGCTAAAATTTTAAAAATAGATTATAATAACAACTTATATTATTGATAAAATAATAACAATTGAATGCATAACAGACACAAATAGACACAAAATACTATAGATTGGAAATGTAAATAAATTTAAATACAATACTAAACTTTATGGATAAAAAACAAATTTGACAAGAGGTTGATATTATGCATTATTTTGTTTGTATTTAGGTAGTAATTCACTAGCAAGGGGTCTAACAATCACCTATGAGTCTCCTGGAGAAAGTTTTTCAATGTTTTAGGGTCCAAAATTGTAGTCACCATCTTTTTTTGAGCCATAGAAGTTTATGTATATATGGATCGATGTCGATCTAGGAGAATTAGTCTTGATCATGGAGGATCGATGTTGATTAACCAAATTTGGTCAAAAGTTGGCTTAGGTTGCTTTTAACCATTTGACATACTTAGTGAATGTAACATTAAGTTGTTTGCATGGGATTTTGATGAGGGTAAGTTATTGGAAGGGTTGTTGGTAGGTTGGATAGGTTTGGGGTTTTTTTTTTAGGATTTTTGGTTATTTAAAAGATTTTGAGTGGTTAGGGATAGTAAATAGTAATTATTATGGTTAATTACCATGGGTAAATAGGGGGTATATACATAAAATAAACATTTAAGTATAAGTTGACATTTAATTATGGACATTTAGTTTCTTATACTATAAGTATAAGAAACTAAATGTCCATAATTAAATGTCAACTTATACTTTAAATTATATTTTATGTATATAATTTTAGGGTGTTTGAGAGTGGTTTCAGACCTCTAGGAGTTAAGATGAAAAATATAGATTTTTGGAGGTTTCTACCACATTTAAGACTTACCCTATTTTAGGACCTTGGGATTTTAGACTCAGCTTATTTCAAGGTTTTTAGGCTATGGTGCAGATTTCTAGCATCTACATTTGATTATTAAAGTGATAGCCTAAAACATGGTAGAATACTAAAAGGGTGCTAAATTTTGACATCTACAGAGTCATTATTTGTCTTTTAATTTGATTATTTATTAGTCATCATAATACTTTCTTTCCCTATGAATTTTATTATATGATAGTATATTATATGGGACCTCATAATATCTGGTAATTTATGTGGTAATAATGATTTACACATGGTTATGATTGGTTTCCTCACTTTTTTTAGAGTGATCTTTGAGAGCTAAATTTAATCCTTGTTTTCAAAAATATGATTTTTGAAAATGCATTCTAATGGAGGTATGAATTAAGACTGTCTATTACATCAAGTTATAATAAATATTGTATAATAGGTAAAGTTATGTATGGAGTGTACTTCTAGTAGTCCTTGCATAGGTTAGTATTATATAACTTGATTATCTCATATGATTCCTTGACTATGATAAATATTAGTATGTATTAGATATTGACTATGGTTTTAGACACTTAGACATGCTTATATTTTTTCATGTTATAAATAAGTCATTAATTGAATCAATTGAACAACTATAAGTCATAATGAATTCATTATTAAATTATGTCATATAATTGCCTGTAGAAAAATTGATCAGATGAACTTGATTTCATGATGGAATAACCTTTATAGTTATAACCCCTGAGTAATGTTTGATAATATTCTATGAATATTAGAACATGATAATTCTTACACATTGTGTTTTATGGAATAGGGTAATTTTTCATCTCCTAAGTTTTGTCTCAATTTATAAAGTCACTTGGTAACTATATATAGATGAGAAATATGCATATTGAGTTGTATTTTTTTTTTTTTAGGATTTTTTAATTTCACTAATTAATTATAAATATGAGTTAAACTTTTACACTAGTATATGTTTGAACTAGTAAGACCTTCAAAACTCTTTAGGCTGAGAGCTTAGCATAAGATGATTAATAGTCTTATAAGTAATGATATGAATGTGGCTGGTATTGGAAAATATATGGATAATAGTTACATTTTATAAATAAAAAGTGTCTTGAAATATATTCACCATAGGGGTTACATCATTAGAAAATGTTTACACTAAACACCTGTTTAATTATTTAATACCCTATAGAACTTGATTTTCTTGATTTACTTGATTTTAACATATAACATTGTTATTTTCTCACCTTGATGGAATGAAATGTTTCCATATTTTTTTGGACCTATTTCACCACAATGCTTTAGTGTAAGTGATATTTTGTCTTAGTTGAAACTTACTTAGATTGATGTTGTGTGTGAAGTTCTTCCTTTAAATGTTAAATTTATCTTAGATGGCATACATTATATGGATAAAGTATTGTTATGGTAATGTTGAAGGCAATAAATTCATAATTATTTTTCATAAAACTATTGATGTACCCTTCAACTTGATTTGAAACGCCTATGATTTACTCCCTTTATGAAATTATGTCTCATTATTGTAAAAACCAGTAGTTATGAAATAATGTAACAAAATTAACTTGATTATATTGGTACATTATTTTGTTATGGACATAAATTTTCATTAGATAATTATATGTATTATTACATATAGTAATTGAGAGTGTTGACATTTTTCTATGGATAACATGTTTAGTAACCTTACAAATATATTCTCATTATTTTTAATTATGGATTCTATGTAATGTTGTAGTGAGTTTAGTTAATATAGTTATTTGGATATAATATAATGGTTAATATTTTACTTTTTCCAAGGATTGTCCCTTATAGACATGAAATAAAATAATAAGACATCCCTTACATAGGATAAATTGTAAAAAAAATGGCATATGAAGTATAGTGTATTTTATGTCTATTGATTTTAGTTGTTCTATACATGATTAACTGGATGAATAATATCTATTAAAACTTTGTATTGGTTTGGAATTTTAGACCATTATATGTTATCATAATTTAACATAATACTTAAATGCCAATTAGGTATAGGATAATTTAAGGTTATGTAAATGAATTTAAGTAAAAATATATAGTTGGGACTCCATAATCTACTACTCTATTCAAAATAAAATAATGTTGGATCTTTCCTAAATAGTTCCATTATGTAATATATCTATCATGGAATAAATTTTAAACATTACATTTATTTCAAGAATAAATTTTATAATTAGATATGACTAGCATAAACAAGGCCAAGGATGGTCACTTGAAAAAAAATAGATATCTTGTATAAAAAAAGGGATTAATAAAATCTTGATAGAGATTTAATAAGCATATTATGAATGACATATAAATGACCATGATAAATTAGGATACTTGGGTGTTTTAAGTAAGTGGAATAAGTGAAATACCAAGATACCTAACTTGTTAGTAAGAATGGTGTGTGATAATGAGCCATAGTGAGTTGGTTATCCTTAAACATTTATAGAATAAATAAGGAGATCAATGTACATCCTAGGTATATGAGTAATAATAATTCTTGTGAATAGTGAATCCTAATTAGTATTGGTGATGTACTTATATGACTAAGCCAATGAATGAGTGTTATGTTTTGAATATTTAACTATATAGGTAATTGAATATATCACACTAGTTATGGAATGTAGCTCATGGATTAGTAAGAATTTTATGAATAATATGTTCAATAAAGAATTCTATTTATGTTATGTTATCTAATCAGGTAACAAAGAGGTTGTATCCAACATAGAACATATGTCCTTGAGGGTTATTGATTGAGACTAAATTGCCAACACTCAGCTAGGCAAGCTTTGAAAAACCTTACTCACAGTTATAACTCAAATGGTATAACCATCTAGACCTTTCCTTCCCTTATATGATTTAATGTTACATGTAATTTAATATAATTTATTGTACCTTATATAGTTTGGAAATTAAAGTGGAGGTAAAAAAGTGATAAAAATATTTGGTGATTTTTTAGATACCTGATGGGAGGGTTGTTACTTGTGGTATCATAGTGCCAAGTCTAACACTTGACCTAATTTTCACATTCATGAGATCATGATACCTAGTGTTGAGAAAAATGTTTTGAAGATTAAACTCAATGAAATTAAAATTTGAGAAAAGCTTAGTTCAGATGACTAAATCATGTGTAAGGGATCAATAATATCATGGTATTGCACATAGAGGTTCCATTGGAAACCCAACTATTTAAATATAAGTTTAGTAGCTATTGTATTCACCTGTTGTCATAGACTAATGATATCATGTGGGTAACTTTAATTTGTCCTATCCTTGTGGTAAGTGACTGTTATCACTTTTTTTTAGTGAGATAATTGTTTCTTAAAATATTTTTACTTCCATGTTGGTGGTACCTAGTCAAGTGGCTTACCTATGAGTGTTGATAGCATTCATTAAAGAGAAATATATTTCAAGGCTATATGTAGTATTAATCTTGAGTAGGTGTCATCTTTAATTCTTAAGCATGCTCATTATAGGAGTATGATTTTAAATTTTGTAACTTGCATACTAGTTTTCATATAGCATGCTACAATAGCTTCTAGAAGTTATTTCTCCTATTTAATAATGCTAGGTATTAATAAACATGAAATCATAGTATATGTAAATATCTATATTGAAATTAGTACTTGATATATACTTATGATAACTATGGATAATTAGTGTAGTAAGGAATACTTAGGGTAGCTTATAGTGCCATGATGTATGAGTTTAGTTAAACTACATAAAAAATATATATATGGAATATGTTTTGATTTAGTTAATGAACTATTTGGTGGTAGTTTTGTTTTTCATATTGGCTTTATTGTGATACTTGATCCTTCGTTAAGGACCTTCATAAAGTAAGATATTGCTATTTAAATTATGTGGGATGTATTCCTATGTATAATTACTTTATTTTGTAAGATCGGTTCATGAGTCACCCTTCACATTATAGAATAATGGGTAATGAAAGCTAGGAGGCCTTTATATAAAATAATAATTATTGGTTAACATGTAAGATAATGTATTTAGCAGAGAGTATGGGTGTGTGTTGATTTTGACTTAGCAAAAACCTAAAAACTATAATGAAACCTTTAGCCAAATTAATATATAGTTGTATACATTGTTAATCCACTCTACCTTTTAGTTGACATACATGTGTGTGATGTCATAATATAAAAAGTATGTATTCCAAGGTTTGTATGACTATTGCATGTGATAGTGATTATAAAACTCACTACTCTAACATTTGCATCTGCCCCTTCATGAAAAGAAGAATCACTTCGAATGGGGAGATATGTGGTAAACCAATGACATGTAGTTGTAGGAAAACATCTGAATGATGTTTGTCCCCCTCATAACTTATTACAAATAAAATGGTTGCATACTCATGGATTTTTAGAGTTGATTGCTCACTGAAATAGTGAACATTTTTTTTCAATTATTCATTAGTCACTAATAACATAATTGAACTATTTAGTAGTGATTTATAACATGGTTATATTATTATATAGTGGTTGATTACATTATTGTGGTATTGAACCAATTCAATAGTAATACTATAGTATAAAAACTTTGTTAAACCATTACATTTGTTAAATTAGAATTATTATATTAACTAGTAAAAGTAGTAGTGCTTATAACTTAATGAAGCATTCATTATACCTTATATTTAATCACAACATTAGGTTGTATTCATTGTTTATAAAAGTACATTTTTGTATTTTAAGGTAGAAATATTGTATTATTATTATCTTAAAATTGCATTTATGTGATGATGTGTGTTGTTTTTACATCCTTATCAACAATTAATGTTTAACTAGTGCAATACTAGAAATGATGTGACGATTGTTCATAAAATGATTATATGATGCATCGAGCAATTAGAATTTTTTTGTGTGGAGATAGTTAGGTCAAGTAGACCTAAGTATAAGTGGTGGAACTCTCCCTAGCTACTTTTTGGATTTTGAGACAATCTCTTTCATATGTTTGATGTTGTAGCAAGGGGAAGATTTTCTAAGCATGTGTAATTGTTATAAACAAACATGAAAATCAGTCAAGTCTTACAGAGAAAAGGGCAAGAATTTGGGGTGAATAAACTATAGGTAAGACTATTAAATACAAAACTTGTTGGTTTTCATTGATAGGAATCAAAATGGAAAGGATGCATCTAAATTATGAAAACTTAAGTCTTAAAAATACTATGTAATTAATAGTATAGTTGGAAAATTATCTAACTTTTTCATTATATCTATAATCAATCCTAAGTTGATAGAGTCATCAAGAATATGTATTTTTCAAGGGGTGGATGATGTTAAATCTCATTTTCCCTATGTTATAATTATGACATTTTTCAATGATCAATACCATAGAATATAACTAATAATGTTTAATTTATATGTGATCAAGGATTGATATGTTGCTACGATGTTTTAGTTCCTTATCATTCTTTTTATATAGTTATGTGGAATAATTGATATAACTTATGTCTATGTCTATCTTTTCATGATTAGTTATATTAATTATAATGTCTAACATTATTTTTTTTTGTGTGTAAAGTCCTATTAGAAATTTCAAGTGTCATTTGTTTTTTCATGTTAGTGATAGTGAATAAAATATCTTTGTCCTTATTATATGAATGCCATTAGATTGTAGCTGATTGTGCTCACCAAATTGCAAGGAATGTGTTCTTTAAATGAGATGATTAAGCTTTCAATTAGGATCAACTTGGGCCAAGTGAATGACCAAGGGTCTAAATCTCATTAATATTATAATTATCTTTTTAAATGGTTATATCAATCATTTCTAGGGTTTTTGGTGATTTTTATACATAGCATAATGTGTGTGGTTAGTATATATGTTTTCACATGAGGTTTTATTGGTTTTGTAATGTTATTTTAATATTGATATCTTATATCAATGAAACTTGTTGTGAATACATTATCATGTAACTCATAGGATATAACATTTATGGTTGATATATAGAATAACTAAACATTGATTTAAAACATAAGGTGAGATCATATTGGTAATTATATTATATCCACTTATCATCATGATTGAAGAATCAATATTTTAGATTTATTTTGATGTTTCATGGTTGATAGGAGGATGTCATTGGCACTAGGATAATTATGCCCTTGATATATAGATACTCTAACCTTTGAACATGTTTAAAATTGATAATGCAATGCATATTTATATTTTTTCATGGTCCTATTATGAATGATAAACATGGGAATTTTAAACCCTTATGGAATAGTTGTATAAAATAAAAGTTAGTTAAATAAAATTAAATGTTTCATGGGAAGGGATGAATGTTAATATGTAGGGTTTGAAATGATTAAAACATTACAATGGTTTATTTTGAGGTCAAAGGAATTATAAGGGCTAAGTTTGACTAGGACTTAGATTATTATTTCCTAGCATGGTGAGTTATTTGGGGTAATAAGGTAATGAAATTATGCATTTTTATATATATTTGTAGATGATATTTGTGGATTATATAGTAACTCATTCTTCTATACTTGGTAAACTCAAACCTTGGATGTTTTTCTTAAATTTGGACCTTTAATCTCCTTCTAAAAGTCTATTAATGGGAAAGTATTCACATGGGGTTCCATTGTAGCATAAGGGCATGTTATTAGTATACCAAGTTAGCACACATAGTATAATTAGTCACCAACCATATTCCCTTTTGAACAGATTGCATGGATTTAGGTTTATCTAACTTTGGAAGCCTGTAACATTGTTATAGTTGTTAAATATTCCAAATGTAGTTTGTTGAAATCATGTGTTTAAGATAGAGATATTGAATTATGTATAAATGTAAAATATGAAGATCTGGAAGGCGTTAGACATTGAAAAACTAGATATTAGATCCATGTAATAGAGGAATCTTGTAAAAACACAGTGTAATAGGTTGATCTCTACTTAACAATTATAAGTTTCTATAGTTTTGTGATTCAATGTGTCTTGTAACACCACCATAGACTTTATGTATTGCATATGATAATATTTTCAATATATATAAGGTTCTATGAGTAATTAGCTATCTTGGATTGTGTAATGATTGTTGAATCTACATCACTATCTTGATGAACTTTAGATGAGAATCACACTGACCTAAACATCTGAGTTTTCTTGTATTTCTATGATATTTCTTTATGAATCTAGTTTTTTTTCAAATTAAGATCCCATTACCTCTCCCATAGTGTTCCCGTAATTAGCAAGTTCTAAGAAACCAAAAACCTCTAATAACAATGGTGCAGTGAGTGTGGAATATTATGGATTGATAGAGAGAGGATATACTCTAATAGTTACTAAGTCAAAGGGATTTGGAAGAATGGTGGGATTGAAAAATATCTAAATTTGCATAGAAAGAGGTGAGAAGGGTAGGGTGTACAGAAAAGGAACTCATAGAGAATCATCTCTATGGTGATGAACAAGAAATCTTCTAGTGTGAATTTTTTAGCCTACTCACTATGTGGTTGGTGAGATTAGAGCATGTTTGTTTTCAAGCTAGATCTACATCTAAAATTTAGTGGACTAATAATCTAATTGAATAGTTACAAATCCTCAAGGTTACTTGGACTCGCACGATCAATCACTAGACACAAACCACTATAGATGGATATACAAAAAAAATCATACTTCATAGTTATATTACTTTTGATGTCGTATAAAACCTATTTATGTGGGGGAATAAATGAAAGTTTCTATAGTGAATATTATTTCTTATCAAGATGTTGGTCATTAAAAAATCTTTAGTTCCCTATCTATTCATAATGGAGTAGTCTTTTAGGGCACTATGGGGATGTGTGTGGTCAAGATTTGAGATGGTGTGGAGATGATTTGAAAATTTAGCTAGTAGAAATCAGATGAGGAGACCATATGAAAGGGATAATAAAAATCTTGTGGATATAGAGTGAGAACTATGACAATAAAAGAGGTGGAATATATCAAGGAATTCATGATCAACTATGAGTAGAAGTAGAGGTAGAAGTAGGGGTAAAGCCATATAGCTATAGGAGACCAAAAAGAAGGAGAATGAGTTGATGAAAGAATAAGAGAGGAAAGAGCTGATGAGAGAGAAGAGGATCCTAGGATTAGTGAGACTGAAGAGTGAGTAAAGAAGCAAGTAGAAGATGATGAGAAAGGAAAAAGCATAAAGGTACGTTGTTTGATAGTTGGTAGTAGATCACTACCTCTCAAGGAGACATATTTCACTTTCACAAGAGAATTACCTAATTTTAGAGACATGGTCAACCATAAGCACCATAATGTCTTAACTTTCCATACAAGGAGAATTAGATAATGAGACCTTCCACCCCCTTGATGCACATCCCATGAGCTCATATTTTATAAAAGACCTCATATTTATATTCAACCATAGATATTTTTAAGTCAGAGAGAGAAAAAGATCAAAGAATCAAGAAGTATCAGATAGTTGCTAGATTCTAGTTTTGAAAGGACCATGCAAGGATTCAATGAATCTCAGAAGAATTATTTAAGAGAGGTATCAGATACTTTATCTGACCCCTTGTTTATTGAATAGGTTTTTGATTGGATGGCATCGATAAATGTTTTTGATAAGGAGCATAGAATATGAATAGACACCATTATAGAGACTGAAGATGAGTTAAGAGGCATTTTCATTGCCTGAGCAACCTGCATCACCTTTATGATCACAAGAATATTTCATATTTTTTCAACTTTTTCCATTACTGATAATCATGTTATTACTTGAAGATAGACCAAATGAGTTTGTAAGACCATCATCATAGACACCACTAGTGATCACTCCTCCCCAAGTGATAGTGCCACTTCCACCAATAGGTTCTCAGGTATCAATTCCACAAGTTATAGTATCATTACCACCATCTTTAGGAATGTAGGTAATGCTTCCTTTATAAATGAGCCTAGGTAATATGGCTCTATAATTGGGTACCTTTATCACATTGGTTCCCTTTGATGAAACTATAGATCTAGACCAATACATACTAATGTGTGACATGAAATGGTAGGTGAAAGGCATTGTAGATGAAAACACTAATAAATATGATCTCATTTGTGCTTTGTCTAGAAGGGCATCGGAGTTCATGTTCTGTAAGAACTCAATAACAACAATCCTTGATGATGTGCAAACATGGTTGATTGTAGAGTTCAAGGTTAAGAAAAGCACAAGATAGACCATACAAGACCTTAAGGAAATCTACCAAAGTCAAAGGGAAACCATTAATTATTATGATCATATATTTTTTTATGTGGTCAATAATTTTGAATTTGGTTTGGAAGACAAAGATAAGGCCTTTCAGTTTGTCGAAGGACGGTGACTTAAGATCTAGTTTGTGATAGCATAAACTAAATTTACTAATAAATCAAAAGATAAAATAGCCATAGTAAGAGTGGAGAAAATAGAGGATTATGGTACCTTAAAAAAGAGTAAAACATAGTTAGAAAGCACAATTCAAGCTATTTTATAGAGGTTAGAGGCCCTATAGAATATTTGTTGAATGACCTAGAACTGATCTTTGGTGTATGGGAAAGAAGGCCACTGCATGAATGAATGCATGAAAGTATTCATAAAATTTTATGACATATTTCACATAGTAGGAAACTCAATAACACAATGTCACTTGTTACAATATCATGTTATAAATCCACAAAGTATGTACTGTAAATTATGCAAATCTACTAATCATAAACATAATGATTATAGGGATCTCTAAGAATTGAAGGAAGACATTACTAATAATGTCTTCATAGTAGATATGTAACAAGTGATAGTGATGTCACAAGATATTCTGAGAGTGGAAACCCCTCCAAATAGTGTAGCATATACTGGGTTGACATGGGCACCAAATGCATATTCATTTCAACTGCAAGGATTAGCTAGTAGAGTTCAAGTTGCATAACCACTACAATATACTTACCAATCTACCTAGAATCATACATTCCCTAGGCACAAAGGTCAGATAGGTAACACATATAAATAAACCCTAATATGGTGGTTATAATACTCAACAATACCAGTAGGGGTGGAACATGTCGTATACTATATCAAACTTTGGGCCACAACAAGCAGATGACTAGGGATACCAAGGGAATAGAGGTGTGTCAGGATAAAATAAAACATAGATTTATCCCCAAATCACATACAAGAGAAACTATGAAATGAATCAATAAAACATATATAAAATAATCATAAACATGCATAAAATAAGAGACACCAAATTTAACGTGGTTCACCCAAGATGGGCTACATCCACCAAACTTGTCCAGTATATTATTTCTAGCAATACAAGAGAGAAACAAATCTTGCAACAAAACGTGTTGCACCTCTCTACCTTATCTTCCTACTCACTGTGTATAATCTATTTTTTTCATCTCATCCATGTATCAATACATTTTAGGGTGAAAATCACCTAAACATAACCTCTACCATCAGATCTAAAAACCTTTAATCAATGGGCTAGATTGACTATGAAATTATAATTTTACAAGGCAATTTTAATAATTTTTTTACTTCAGGTGCATTTTCCTCAAACCCCCACTAGGGCATGAGGCCACTAGACCCCCCATCAAGGGGATCATCACCCTTGGACCCTATAAGGGGGTTTCCCCCTTGAAACCCCCCACACCATTAGGGATACAAAGAATAGGATCTAAAACCTGGCTGAAATAACATCATAATTTTAACCTTTGATCTTGGAAGACAATCAAGATCCATACGTAACAATATCCCACTTGGATATTGATTATAGTAACTCCATATCTATTGTATCCACTATACTATCTAGACCTAGACAAGTTCATTAATTTAATTATCATCCATGAAGACCAATTGAAGTTGAACAAATCTTCAACTTCTCTCTTTTAACTACCTTGGTCATCATATCCATAAGATTTTTACTACTATGCATCTTCTCCAATTTTAATTATTCTTCCTCTATCACTAAATGAATTAAATGATACCACAACTGAATGTATTTTGTTGTAGAGGAAAAGCTAAGTTTTTTGCTAGATGGATTGCACTCTAACTATCACTATATAGAGTAC
Source organism: Torreya grandis (assembly GCA_037957365.1). NCBI lineage: Eukaryota > Viridiplantae > Streptophyta > Pinopsida > Cupressales > Taxaceae > Torreya > Torreya grandis. Next base: position 4,434,328 of record JARHVA010000771.1, on the reverse strand, counting down.
ATATTTCTTGACTATGTCCCAATTCTTCTATTAACCTCTATATCCAAATTATTTCCTTACTTGCTTTTGTAGCAAGAACATACTCAACCTCTATGGTTGAAAGTGCCACAACCTTCTATAACCATGATACCCAACTAACTATTATAACACCTACTATAGACACATACCCTATAGTGCTTCTTCTATAATCCAAGTCACTTGCCATATCTGAGTCAACATATCCCTATAATGTCACATCTAATCCACCATAGATTAACATCGTATTTATGGTCCCTCTTAAATAATGAAACATCCATTTTATTGCCTTTTAATATTCCTTTCCTAGATCACTCATGAACCTACTCACCACTCCCACTACATGTGAAATGTATAACCTCGTACACACCATTGTATACATTAAACTACCAACTGCTAATGAGTATGGAAATTTAGACATTAGGTTCTTTTATGCTTATGTTTTAAGACATTGTTCCTTTGTTAATTTAAAGTGTGTAGCCAAAGGTGTCCTAACTAATTTTGCATCCTACATATTAAATCTTTCCAAAAAATTTCTAATGTACTCTCTCTATGATAATTCCATATTCCTATTATTTCTATCTTTAGTTATCCTCATACCAAGGATCTATTTATCTACACCTAGATCCTTCATATAAAAACTATCACTTAACTATTTCTTGAGTACTTTAATATTGTGCATGTTGTAACAAGATACAAGCATATCATCTACATATCAAAGCAAAATAATGTAGCTACCATTTTAAAAATATTTAAAATATACACAATGGTTTGAATGACATCTACAATAACCCTGTTCTATCATAAAACTATCAAATTTCAAATAGCACTATCTTAGAGCTTGTTTTAGGCCATATAAACTCTTATTTAACCTACACACCATTTTTTCCTTACCTTTGACTTTGTATCCCTATGTCTGATCCATATATATTTCTTCCTCTAAGTCACCATGAAGGAATGTAGTATTCACATCTAACTATTCAAGGTGCAAATCTTCTACTAATACCAAACTTAAAATAGTTCTCATAGAAGTCATTTTAACTACTGGAGAAAATATTTCATCAAAATCTATATCTTTCTTTTGTGAAATACCTTTAACTACCATTATGGCCTTGAATTTATTTTTAATGTTGTTCTCCTCCTTTATCTTGTATACCCACTTATTCAGTAATGCCTTCTTTCCTTTGGGAAGCTCCACCAAATCCCATGTCTAGTTTTCCATTAGAGCATCATACTCCTCATCCATAACTTGTTCCCACTTATCCTTGACATCAATATGTACTACTTCTTCATATATTTCTAGGTCACCACCATCAATAAGTAATAAATAATATAAAGGATAAAATGATTGGGTGGTCTACTTACTCTTGTAGATCTTCTAACAAGGGTTTGAGGTACCTGTTCTTATTGCACATTTTGATCAGGAACCTCTGGGACATGTTTTTCTATAACGTCTTATAATACTGTATATTCCATTTTGGATTATTTTTGCTTATTTTCCTATAACTGGTCCCTTTACATCAATTTTTCATGGAACACAACATTCTACTCCTGATTATTTTCTTATCTTCCAGATTCTACAACTGAAATCCATAGTCATCAGTTCCATAACTAATAAATGTGCATTTTTGAGACTTAGATTCTAACTTATTCCTATGATATTTGTCAATATAATAAAATGACTCACAACCAAAAAATCTTAGAAAATAATCTACCTTCTTTCTAATCCATTCCTCCTCTAGTATTCCACCATCCAAAGCACTCAAATGTCCTCTATTTATCAGATAAAATGTAGTAGTTACAGCATCTACCCAAAATTGTAAAGGCAAACTTTCATGCAATCTCATGCATCTAACATGCTCCATAGTAGTCATGTTCATTATTTTTGATACACCATTCTATTTTGGTGTTCTTAGAACTATTTTCTATCTATGAATTCCACTTTCTAAATAGTAATTGTTAGAAGCATTACTGCAATACTCACCTCCATTATCTGATTTGAGACATTTTAGTTTTAAACCTATTTCATTTTCAACTAAAGATTTCCATTTCTTGAATGTATCAAAAGAATCATATTTCCTTTTTATAAAGTATACCCAAACCTTCTTAGTTGCATCATAAATAAAGGTAATGTAATAATTTAATCCACCAAGTGAAGATACTTGAGATGGTCCCCATACATCTATATGCACAAACTCTAACTTTTGCTCCTTCTTGGCTTGTCCAACCCTAAGAAACTTCACAAGTTTTTGTTTCCCATATACACAATGCTCACAATAGTCCAGATATAATTCTTTTAGACTTGGTAGTTTATCTTGTGCATGTAGGGTCTTCATTCCATTTTCACTCATGTGGCTAAGTCTGTAATGCCATATAGCTACATCTTTACCTATAACAACTATATCACAAGATGAATTAACATTATCTATAGACAAATATAAAGTTATTAATTTATTACCTTTTTCAACCACCATATAACCCTTTGTAACCTTCCATTATTTGGCTATGAATGTGACCATACAACCCTCACTACCCATCTACCCGGTAGAGATCAGATTTATCCTCAAGATTGAAACATACCTGGCATCCTTTAGCACCCAAGTGTTTCCCTTTTGTATTTAACCTAAACACTTATTTTTCAAACAATACTATAGGGTTCATCATCACCAAGGTAAACATTCCCATAATTACCTTGAATTTAATCTAACAAGTAATGTCTATGACGGGTAGCATGAAAAGAAGCACTTAAATCTAAAACCCAAGATTCAACAATATTATCCAAAAAAAGTATAAGAGAATCTTGTAGTTTATCACCTACTACATTTTATTCTATATTACATTCCTATTGGTCCTTACCTGATTTATCCTTTTGAAACTAGCACTTTTTCTTTATGTGTCCTCTCTTGCCACAGATCCAACATTCCATCTTGCCTCTTGATTTAGATCTTGCACTCCCTTTTGATTTTCCATGATTTCCTCTTCCTCTATTCTTCTTCCTTCCTTTGTTCTCTATTGTTAATGTATTTCTAGATATGGATGTTTCACTCATGCTTTTCCTTTGTATTTCCTCACTTAGGATAACACCCACCACATCTTCAAACTTTAGTTTAGCATTATTACACATAGAGTTGCTTACTACCATTACCAAGCTATTCCAGCTTTCAGGTAAGGAACAAAGAATGAGAAGAGCCCTAAATTCATCATCAAAGTCAACATTTATAGAATGTAACTGACTAGTAACTATGTTAAACTCATTTAAATGATCTGGTATTGAACCATTTGTAGACATTTTCATATTAAATAATTTTTTCATCAAAAATATTTTATTTGAGGCAGAGGGTTTTTCATATAACTTGCCTAATGAGATCCTAAGACCTTGTGTTGTCTTTTATTATGATATGTTGAATGCTACAGAAGATGCAAGGCATAACCATATGGTTCCAAGGGCTTTTCAATCCAATAGTTCCCAAGCTTCATCTGACATTATTGATGGCTTCTTAGCTTTCCCTCCAAACAACAAATATAGACCCTTCTAGTAATGGTAATCCTCCATCTACATCTTTCATAATCTAAATTTATGTCCATTAAAATTCTCCACCTTAGATTTATTTTCATCCACCATAGCTCCCATTTGAGGTCAAACCCTTTTCTTCCTATGATTTAAAATTATGCAAACAAAACCTTTCTCTGATACCACTTAGGATAAAATAGAACATAGATTTATCCCCAAATCACATACAAGAGAAAATATTAAATAAATAAGTAAAACATACATAAAATAATCATAAACATGCACAAAATAGGAGAAACCAAATTTAACGTGGTTCACCCAAGATGGGCTACATCTACCAAACTTGTCTAGTATATTATTTCTAGCAATACAAGAGAGAAATAAATCCTACAACAAAACCTGTTACACCTATTTACCTTCTCTGCCTCCTCATTATGTACAATATTTTTTTAATCTCATCCATGTATCAATATATTTTAGGGTGAAAAACACCTAAACATAACCTCTACCATCAGGTCTAGAAACCTTTATTTAATGGCCCAGATTGACTACAAAATTACAATTTTACAAGATAATTTTAATAAAAAAAATTTGCTTCAAGGGCTTTACTCCAGAACCCCCATTAGGGTACATGGCCCTTGGACCCCCTATAAAGGGGTTCATCCCACCTAGACCCCACAAGGTGGTTCCCCCTTTTAAAACCCCTCTACCATTGGGGATACAAAGAATATGATCCAAAACCCGACTAAAATAACATCAAAATTTTAACCTGTGATATTGGAAGACAATCAAGGTCCACACCTAACAAGTTGGATTAAAAGGTGGATACCATAGAGGTACATAGAAAGGATGTGGTAATGGTATTAGAAGCCATATTGGATGTTATTTATGAGGGTAACCCAATCATGTACAATGTAAATTCCTACAAATCCATAATGGCAAGCTTCCTGTGCTTACTATCAAGTATATGAATATCATAATACTCAAGACTACCCTATTCTAGAAGTACAACATAGAGACTAGGTAGTGTGGAATGTTGATCGAGTTGGTTCTAAGCCCAACTACAATGCATTTATGCAAGTAGTTAAAAGAACGTAGTATGTATAACAAGGAATACCTCCTTTAGAGATGTTAATAAATTTTGGCATATGCAAAGCTAAAGTAGACACCTATCTAGAACTAGTAAAAGAGAAGGGATTCATGAAATAAACTATGTAAATTTTATATAGTATTTAATATTAAGGTATGTCTATAGTAGATGAAGCCATAATTGACACTCATATTTATGGGAATGTTGTGCGAATCATGAAATAAGAGGGGGTTGTAATATCATTGACAAACTTGATGAAATTGCTCAATACTCTAAAAAATTAAGATATATTACATAATATCACCAACCTATTACATAGTCTAATTGAATGTGCATAGAAGGGAAAGGAAAGGCCTGATAAAATGGTTTGGTTTGTAAGGATAAAGACCCATAGGATGTCGATGCTAGGGTAGATATAAAGTTAGCAGGGTGTGAGATACTAAATGTTATGTTTGATTTTAGGAGCATAGTGAATATGATGTCATGATCTACCTAGGATATTATTGATATACCTTTAAGTTACAACCCCGTAACCCTCATTTTGGCATACTATGGTAGGGTAGAGCCCATAGGAGTCTGGAAGATATGGAGATTAAAATCATAGAGTTAACTCTACATGGTGATTTCAAAATAATAGATATGAATACAGATGGAACTAACTACCCAACTTTGCTAAGGAAAAAGTGGTCCTATGATGGTAAGATGACCATCAACATAGTAATGAGCCAAATAGAATCTCACCAAGATAATCATATAATCATCATCCCTCTTAACAGAGCTTACAAGTCATACATAATATCTAGGGAACCTGATTCTCCTTTTATAGTGAGAGGAAATGACTGGATGAGAATTGTAATGTAGAGTGTACCTAATATATAAAACAACACACCAATGAACTAGTATAACTCTCCTTTATTAAAGATAGTATCTACCAGATTATGGGGTAAGTGTTCTTTAAAAGCATTAAATATTTCTATAGATGAAGTGTGATCTCTATCTATACACTCACCTACACAGTCTGATATAGAGTTGTTGTATTAAGTTGGTTCTAAAAACTACAAATGCATTGAGCCTATTCCTAAAGGTATTATTCCATGGTATTGAGCCTCTTTTGTTAGTGGTGATTATGATACTTACATGCTAAATTGGGCTAGAAATGATCATGAGCTTAAAACCTTGTGCCTGGTTTATGTGATAATCAACAAATCCCTCAGTACTTTGCCACTGAAGACATTGGTAACTTTATAGTGCATTTATAGATTCATATACCAAAGGATAAACAAAGGGTAGGTGTCCTCAATCATGTATTGAAAGGAGTTGTAACTAATTGGTGGGTAGCACATTGCATTAGTAATAAGACATGGTATAAGTGTGAAAATTGCTCATTGCATGGTTTTAATTACCTATGGAAGTATGAAAATAATGGCTCATATTTTAGGAAGGGGAATGTCCCTAGAACCATATTTAGTAGTGTGTTGAAGTATGTATGGCTGAAGAAATGAATTCAAAGTATTGGCTATATTTCTTTATTTACACATTAGGGGTTTTTCCTACTACTTGGTACATTCACCAAGAATGCTATAGAGAGATGCAACATTGGATTCAGTTGCAAAATGACTTTATTAAAACTTTCATATTTAAAAGTGAGAATATGCTATTCTAAGGTGTGTTACAAAAAATGAAAACATTTCTATGCCATGGGTGATTGGAAGATTTGTGCAATGACTATGATTCATAGCTAGAAGAGATGGAGGCTCATGAACTTATAGATGATATCACCATGGAAGTCAAGTGTAGTCAAAAAGACACCTAGGACCTTATTTAAGTTGTAACTATGGAGACTAAGTGTAGACAATTATAAAAGATGGAAATTTATCCTTGCCATCATATTCAAGATGAGTCTATTTATGACTCTGATTTAGTTAGTGAAGATTCTTTAAAAGTCATTGATTTTTTTTAGCCTGAACTAGATTATGGAATATTACTTAAACCTATGGATGAAGAAGTTAAAGAGTAACTGTGATAGATACAATTTATAGAGTAAGAGGGTGAATAGGTCATTCAATAGTCCATTTTAGAGGAAGAGTGAAAAGTGTATCAAGAACTTTTAAGGGAATAAATTATGAACATCAGGTTTGAAGAAACATTGAAATTGGTGTATGTTGGTGACTATTAAGAACAACGAGACATTTTGGAAGTATTGTAGCTTCTCCAAGATTATGGAAATGTGTTTTGTACTAATTTTATAGAATTCAAAGGGTTGAACCCTTATTTATGGTAAATGCATATACAACTAAAGGAAGATGCACAACCCATCAAGAAGAGGCCTTATTATCTTAACCCTAATATGAAGATGAAAGTAAAAGTTGAATTAGACCATATGTAAGATGCAAGAATAATATTTCCTATGGAAAAAGTGGTCTAGGTGAGTCTTATGATAGTACAACCAAATAAAATAGGTGAGATTTGTATTTTTAGAGACTACAACATTTTAAATGATGCTTGCATTAATGACCCCTTTCCAATACCATTTACTAATGAAGTGTTGGAAGCTATAGATGGACATGAGGTGTATTCCTTCACTAACAGATTTAGTGGGTATCGTTAGATACCCATCATAGCTGAGGATAGAACTAAGATGAAATTTGATGCATAATGGGGGTCATTCACATACAAGGTAATGCCATTTGGTCTAAAGAATGCACCTATGGTTTTCTTCAGGGCCATAATAACTACATTCAAGGACTTTATCCATTATTTTTTGGAGGTATATTTGGATGATTGGGTAGTTTTCTCATTATTTTGATAACACTTATCAAAATTAATAATAATTTTGGAAATATGTAGAGCACTCAAGATTGCACTTAATTTTTTGTTTACTTTTTACATTATTTGGTGTTTTACTAGGCCATGTAGTGTGTAGCAAGGGAATTTTGGTGGATCAAGAAAAGATTGTAGTAATAATGAGTATATCACCCCAAAATTCCTCCACACAAGTGTGATCCTTCTTATGACACATATGGTATTACCAAAAATTCATAAAAGGGTATGCAACTATCTCAGCACCACTAGAAAAATTATTGTCCAAAGGTGTTCCCTTTATATGAACAGAAGAGTGCCAAGCAACTTTTGTGGATCTAAAATACAAGTTAGTTATTAAATGAATCCTTATTTTTATTTAATAGGGTAAACATTTCCATATGCATTTTGATGCATTAGGAATTTTAGTTGGCATAGTGCTTATGTAACTCAGTTAAGGAGGATTGGACCATCCCATCCATCTTACTAGCCAAAAACTATCTATGGTTGAAAATAATTATACCATAACTAAGAGGGAAGATCTATAAATTTTATTTTACCTAAAAAAAATTAAACATTATTTTATGGCTACCCCATTTTAACTATTTATAGATCATCAAGTTCTATGATATCTGGTAGACAAGCCAAAATTAGGTGAATGGATATACTGTTGGTTGATGCTTTTTTAGGAATTCCACTTTCATATTAATGTTAAGCTAAGAAGGGAGAACATTGGACCTAACCATATTAGTATATTTCATAATGGAAATGATATAGAGGATATCCTCAATGAGTCTCCTAATTCTCATCTGTTAATATTTTTGTGATTCCATAACAACTAGCAAAAATTACTCAATTTTTGAGAAGGGGACATTACTTGCTCACTACAATAAAAGAGAAAAGAAGAATATCTTGAATAATGTGCTTATATTTATAATTTTAAATGTATTTCTCTATCATATGTGTAAATATGAGGTCTTACAATGAGTACCACTAGATTATGAATGATTGCAAGTTCTAGAAGAGACACATTAGGGCATTGCGGGTGGATACTTTACGGCGGAAGATATCACAAGGAAAATATTAAAAAGTGGTATTTAATGGCCAATTTTTTTTTATTATGCATAGAGGATTGCAATAGTGTGATGTTTACAAAGATATGTGTGAACCCAATTAGAGGGATGAGATGCCTCTTCATCCCATGTTAGCACAACAACCATTCAAGTAATGGGGAATTGATTTTATTGGCCCCATTAATTGAGAAAGTAAACATAGTACTACCAAATGAATAATCACTATGATGGAATATTTTACCAAATGGGTAGAGGTTGTTTCTATATCAATAAGTAGATCTGAAGATACTACTAATTTTTTATATGAGAACATCATTACTTAGTTTGGATGCCCACTGAGATTGGTAACTAATTGGGGTATGTAATTTTTGAACAAGACCATCAATATCTTGATAGAATAATTTATGATTTCTCATCATAAAATTAGTTTTTATCATTTCCAAGCCAATGGCCAAGTAGAGGATGTGAACAAAGTGATTGGTAAGCTCCTAACCAAGGTTTGTGATCTCAAGAAATATGATTGGGAGGATTGACTTCCTATGGTACTCAGGGATTATCACACTCATTTTAAGCATGCATCAGGATTTAATCCATTTTTATTGGTCTATGGGATGGAATTTGTCATGCCAATGGAATATAGCATTCCCATCTTGTGATTTGCTAATCTAATGCATCTCGATGATGCAGAATCACTTACAAATTAGTTTTTGGACCTCAATCACATGGATGAAGATAGGTGTAGAGATATATGGGTGTAATAAATTAACAAAAGAAGCCAAAAGGCATGGCATGACAATAATCTCCACACAAAACAATTTCATTGTGATCAATTGGTTTTGCTATATGATAACAAGTTTCATTCATTTCTAGGTAAACTCACCATTCGATGGAAATGTCCATATGTTGTTCAAAATATTTTTTAGAGTGGGACTATAATCTTATGTGACCTATAAGGTAATGTTTTTCCAAGAAGGGTTTATGGATGTAGATTAAAATTCTACCACCATTAGGATCAAAATTGTAGAAAGAAAGTGTAGTTTCACACATCCTTCTTAGTTTAGAAATATTTCATTCATTTAAATTCTTTAAAGTTTGGTTTGAATTTTCTATGTGTTGTGTGTTCTAGTAATTTATTTTTAGTATATCACATGATCAACCATAATTTGTAAAGATACAAGATAGGCATGGTATATTTAGACTAGTGCATGTTGGCTATCTAGTCAACATAGGTGGACAAGATTCCAAATGACATTCTCAAATAAAGATAGGTGTTGGTCACCTATTAAATCTAATAAAAGTACCTGATCATATCTTGAGTCATGATCAAGAATAACCACTAGTCTAAAGGACTTATGACCAAATCATATAGAGAAGTGGTTATATGTTCATAGTCATAATTTAATCTTAGGATCAAGCTTAAGTATCTAGCAGGTATGGACAATAAAAACAAGGTTGCATGTCCCATCAGACATTCTCTAGCATCTAGACTAGTGCCACATCAACTACATTAAATGCCACAATTGTTGCATTAAATTTTTTATAACACATAAAATAATGGGGTGTAGAACTAATTTAAAATTAAATCTAACTCACACAAGTGAGGGATTTCAGGATCCCAATCTTAATTATAGAAGATTGAAGGGACAAGTGAATGAAAGTGTATAAATAATCTACTTTCTCACATTTTGGATGAATCAATTTTGATAAAATTGAGTTCTAAAATTACTACTCCAAATTTATTTTATTAGCTTTGTGATCTCCAAGTTTCTTCATCATAAGTAATTATGGCTATTCTTACTAGTGCCTCAAAGATTAATCAAGATTTAAAAATAAGATTCACCACTTTGAAAGGAGATTTGGGGATAGTGATCTCACTCTAGCAGACAAAATTTTATGACCTTATTGGTAATGCCATGGCATAGTATGCAAGAAATAGACTATTTTCACAGGATGGTTTGGTACCCCATTTGGTTGGGTCAGACATAAAGTGACTAATGTGGTTACCCACTTTTGGGGATTAACCTAACATAATGTAGTTATTGTTGGATCAATACAACCAACATTGTATTTACTTATCATATGATATAATGATGTATATATCCTATGAAGCCATGGTTCATGAAATTGAAATGCCTACTTAAGGCAAATCCTTGATGGATTACAAGACTAAGTACCAATAATTTACATATAAATAAAATCTATTGTGACCAAAGGAAACTACAGTATTTTTCTAGTGTCTATTACAAATGAACTAGTGCATTTATTAGTAAAATGGATCTCTCAATAGTTCTGGTAGACTACCAAAACCATGACTGAGGCTACCAAGGGTGTGGTGGATATCTAACATTGAATGATTCATGGTAGGGAAGAATTCAATTGGCCTAAATTCCTTCTGTCAGAATTAGAGTAAAACATTGCAAAGGCATTGGGTATGATGAAGCACACCTTTCAATTTCAATTTTTGTTATTTCTTCTAGTGTTCACATAATATAAATCACCTATGGTGCAAGTCCACCCAGACACTGACTATTAGCCTGATGATCAATTTACCAAGCTAGTTTTTGCCTCCATAACTTGATATCAATATTAATCCTCATTATTCAATATTTAGGAGAAATAGCTCATCTAGATGGTGGCTATGCATCCTCAAATCCCACTTGATGTCATGAAATTTTTGTTCCAACATGTTATGTTATAATGTCTTATGGAGGGTACATCCATTTCGATCCATGAGATACCACCAATGGCAACCACTCCATTGGGATTATCCTTGGACATGCCTACTATGTAGAAGGAGGTGGCATTGTAAAAATCTTAGGCCTTATAATGGGCTAATCCTCCTTAGGTTGTTCATCCTAGAAATCAGCTCTAATTTTTTTCATTGCATTGACTAAGATCCAACAACATAAAAAGGGTAAACATATAGCTAAACACAACTCACCATCTCCACCATGATGCAGAATAAGGAGCCTAGTTTTTTGGTATGATGATCCCCATGTCCCCAAGATCACATCTTAGTGTGATTGGCCTTTGATGCAGACTAATTAAATAAATGTTTACCACCTAATGTTAGAGGAAATAGTAGGAAATTTGTATGAATATGAAAAAGAAAATGAATTTTCCTTTTGGAAGGTTGTGTATATAGTGCAAATCCAAAAAAAGTTACCATAAGAGTTATGTATTTCCCTTTTGCTTTGTGTACCATCCATTATGGTGGACTCCTTATGTGAATAAATAATGATTCAATAGGCTCAAATGGATCTTGTATGTGGTGTGTCCTTTGGAGTTGCACCTTTTCCAAATTCTCTAGATGTACTACCTAAAAGTTTACCAGAGTCTACCCTTCAACGTAAGTAGTCTATGCATAAGTATTGTATGGTGAAGGGGGATCTAGATGACTCAGATGTGATTAAGGTGGATGCCCCTGGATCTATCATAGCTACCTCCTAGCCTTTGACTCCAATTAGTGCATGGATAAAGATAACATTTCCATATGTTATTACACAAGATGTTCCCACTTGTCATTTGAGGAAGGGCCCAATTTCTTGCATGTAGACTCTAATGTTTGAGTGATCCTCCTCACTATCATAATTTTATGCACCACTCATAGATACTAATTAAGTTGTTTTTGAGTCTTAGATTGAGGAAGAAAAGCAAGCTGCACATGAAGAAATTGATAAATTTGCTAGATAAAGAAGTTATAAAAAAGACAAAAAAAGGGCCAAAGCTAAAGTTATTTAGAATAAATGAGAAGTGTAGGCATGGGTTAAAGCTATATCCACTCAAAAATATTAGGAAGAGTAAACTACAAAGTAATTTACCATTATTACCAATAAGCTACAGTCAAGGAACAACATATTCAATAAGTTGTAACTAAGAAAGAATGATAGCACAAAGCTGAGGTAGAGAAGGAACCTCAATGTAAGTTATAGATATTTCAACTATGTAGAATGTTTCCAAATCCACCATTGTTATTACCATCACTTAGTTAATGCCAAAGGATTTTTAACCTTCAACCTTGTCTATAATACAACCACCATTGGCTACTATTGGGAGTCATCCTTTAACCACAAGAGATGTTGCTTCACCACAAAATTCATTGGATACTTCTACATAAAGTGAAACATAGTTGATTACAGATCCACCACCTACTTTGATAATTTTTTCTTTGATATTCATGTTAGATGTGCCTTTACCCCAGGCTTAGACGATAATGTTTGCATTGCCAATTTCTCCTCTTCAACATGCACCAACCACTATTTTGACCACTTCTCTAGGTAACACACTAGTTCTAATAGATCTTTCACTAGAAATTACTTAGATTTAATTGAGTAAAAAAATTGAAGGTATGGTTACCTTTCAATAATCATTATCATAGAAGGCTCAATCTTTGGACCAGAAGGTTTCACAGTTGGAAGTAGAAAATAATGGGGTATGGTAAGCCTTATAACAATCATGTTATGTTATACAAACTACTTACCCAAAACTTATTTATTAGCTCACTCTTGATCTTAGCCAATCTTATGTGGATCGACTTCCTTTTCTTCTCAATTAGCTTGTCTAGGATTCGTAGTGTAGTAATGTGCATACCAAGTACATTCAGCATGGTCCATCGATAAAAGTTAAGACTATGGAATTGTATGATTTGCTTCTTGAATATCAAATACAACTCAATGTTACTACATATCAAGATATGAAAATTACTCATAACATGTTAGACTAATGCTAATAACTCTAAGACATCTGGATTGGTCTTTAGCCTAAATTTTCTACTATGCAAACAACTTTCACCAAATTTTTGAATCCATAGGCTACTTAAAAATCCATGGATAATGTGTTGAAATCCTTGATCAGTGTACATGATACAATTATAGATCAAGTTGAAGGGTGGTATAATTAGGTTAAATCCAATGCCTTTACAAGAGTTCAAGCACAAAGATATGTAAACTGACTTAACCTTCTTTCTACTGATATTAATGCAAAGGTTGCATCAATGAAGGCTAATAATTCTACCATTGATGATGATGATTTGTATAACTTGATGTATACTCAAGCTCCATTACATGTGTTAGTTCATGTATTCTAAGAAGTTTTATTAGAATGACAAACATACAAACAAGACTTGACTATGTTGGATGCCTCCATTGCTCCTATGGTCAATGATCCTATTTTTATTTCTCTTAGTCAACTCTTGGTGATTCTTCAATAGAAGAAGGTAGGATATTAAGGAATGTAGTCCTCCACCACTTCTCTACCACCTCCTACCTAGTCTTAGGTGTACCATAGGTTAAGTCTTTTTAGCACATTTTATTTCCTTTATGGTTCTATTTCATAGAGATCAAGTTGGTTAAAAACACAAAAGGGTAACCAATTGGTTTCTCTAGCTTACTAAAATCCCAAAAGGGTGGTAAGTTACCTTGTAATATTTTGTTGAGGATTATATGATTTTTAATTTTCCTACTTTTTGGTTGTTTTTCTTCTGTGTTGTCTTAGGATGAGACAACTAATTAAGTTTGGGAAAGTGTTAGTAGGAAAGTATGAACATGGGGTGTCATCGTAGCATAAGGACATGTCAACATTCTATTATGATAGCATATAAGGGATAATTAGACATCAACTATATTCCCTTTTGAATAGATTGCATGGATTTAGGTTTCTTTGACTTGGGAAGCCTATAACAGTGTTATAGTTGTTAAAGATTCCAAACACAGTTTATTGTAACCATGTGTCTAAGATAGAGATAGTGAATTATGTATAAATGTAAATTGTGAAGATTTGAAAGGGGTTAGACATTGAATAACTAGATACTAGATCCATGTAATAGAGACATCTTGTAAAAGTGCAGTGTAATAGGTTGATCTCTGCATAGTAATTATAAGTTTCTATAGTTTTGTAATTGAATTTGTTTTGTAACACCACCACAAACTTTATGTATTGCATATGATAATATTATGTGTGTGTGTGTGTGCGTGTGTAATTAGTTATCCTAGATTGTGTAATGATTATTGAATCTGCATCTCTATCTTAATGAACTTGAGATGAGAATTACACTAGCCTGAACATCTGGGTTTTCTTTTATTTGTGTGATATGTATTTATTAATCTACATTTATATAAACTAAGGTTATATTACATCTCCCATAGTTATCCTTGTAATTACCAAGTTTTGGGAAACCAAGAACCTCTGCTAACAAAATCTCATATTTTCTCTATTTTTTGCCATTTATCATATCTCTTAGTTAGACCAATCTTATGTTGATGATCCATGCCTTTTATCTTACCTATAATGATTAAAACGTATTTATCTTCCACTCCTACAAGTTCTAAGCCTATACCTACTTTCATTCTCTATGAAAACTAATTCCTAGGATAAACACTAGCATCGAAGTTAGTATCCCGACTTGATGCAAGTGTCTAGCACTGTAAAGTCATCTAATTTACAAATGAAACATGTCCTATTGGTCAACCTAAGTGCTTTAATGCAAGTTAACTATCTAAAGTTATTGATATAAATATAAGATCAACTCTAATTTATTCCTTATGCAAAAAATATTAGGAGAGACTAAGGTAACTTATCAAAATCACTCTATCAAGCATTAAATTAAAAAAAGCTTTAGTATTTCCATAACAATCATAGGAACCTCACATATTTAGCTCTAAAATACCAAAGGATCAACCCAAAAGCTTGATTTTCTAAGTTAAAAACTAGGTCACTATTGTACTTGCTTTGCACATATTGTATGATTCATAAACAATCCAACACATAGGGGATAACTACATCAATTTAAGGCCTTATTTATAGTATTGGCTATATATAAAACACTCACTAATATAAGGGTCTTTGGGGTCATCTCAACACCATGTTACCACTAACCTTTTTCCCCAAAGGTTACCATAAAGATAAAGAAATAGGGTTTTGAAAATCATGAGGAGTGGCAATCCATGACCAAGATATGAATGCGTCAGAGTGAAGGTGAAGGTAAACCTAAAAGCATCAAGGTGGTCACATCCTTTTCTAGTAGGTATTTTTTATAGTAAAATTTCATCAAACCTAGATAGTAGCATCGACACAACCAACATAGGCTAATGTTAGTGTCCAAAGATCAAGAAGTGTCAACTCTATAACCTGATGACTATTCTAGGATCATCTTCCATCATGTTTTATACCTATTTTAGATCAAGCATTGTCTTAGAACCATCTAAGTATATTAATTATTTACCATTTCCATATATAACTTAATTTTACTTTCTATATTTAGCCTATTGTCAGCATAAAAAAATTTAGTGTATGTTTATATCTAAGTTTATCACTCAATTGGCATGTTGTACACTAATTATCACCCTTGTGCATTATCATTTCTATATTCTTAACCCTATATACTCGAAAGTTAGGATTCCTAGATCCATTTTAGGGTTAAACAATATTAAATGGAATATATAGTTATTTTGGATTAGTTTTTTGTATGCATTTAACATGGAGAGCTGCCACTTAGAACAAGAAATGGTACTTTTTGTTATAGTGACCATTAGGATTTTATGGAGAAAGTGTGTGTATTAAAAGGAAGAGTGTCTCCATAAACAAATTGACAAATGAGAAATAAGGATTTTCATGGGCCTTAGGATGAATAAAAAATGTTAAATATGTGTTTTATAGGTGAAACTTGCATTTTAACCATGGCACATGAGAGTTTTAGCAAAGAAATGGAGTTACTTGGTGGAAACCATGGAGGAGTGGAACTTAGTTATGGCCATTCGATGGGAAGGAAAGAGAATGTAAGGATAAAAAGACTTCATTTTTAATTTTAGACATGTATCTATCCCATTTTGTTAATCTTATATGTATTGAATTTTTGTATTAAGCATGTCTCAAATTCTCTTAATCTTCCTTTTCCCTACTAAATGTGAAATCAATGGTTTTTGGTTCTTTTTATTTTATAAGTGTTTTCCAAACTCATTAAGGATATGATTGTGTGTGTTTATATCACACTTTGGAAGATTGATTTTATTTTGTTTCTAAATCAAGCCTCCATTTTTATCCTATAATTTATTTATTATTTTGGCTTATATGGGATACTCATCCCTTTTTGTATTTGTAAGCTCTATTAGATGTACACAATGGCTATGGTTTGCTTGTTATGATTAAAATAACTTGATGTTGTAAGATCTCTATATGACTCATATGTTTGAGCCTATCATAAGGGTTAGTTATTTATTAACTTCCATATTATATAGTTATATATTCTTACTATATATAGCTATAACAACTATTCTAATCAAACTCATATTTACTAAGCTTTTGCCCCAAGTTATGCTTTACCTATGTCTTA
Organism: Torreya grandis; assembly: GCA_037957365.1. Classification (NCBI taxonomy): domain Eukaryota; kingdom Viridiplantae; phylum Streptophyta; class Pinopsida; order Cupressales; family Taxaceae; genus Torreya; species Torreya grandis. Next base: position 4,417,514 of record JARHVA010000771.1, on the reverse strand, counting down.
TAATAACATATGGCTGGAAATTATTTGTTAAAATAGCTTGGAGACATTGGTTTCTAATTTTTTGTCAAAATGCCTCAATGATGTTTGGTTTACACATGGCATTATTAATTTAAATAGCTCTTTTTTATTTATTCTAAAAGTAAGTCTTGGTTTGATTTTTTTAATTATTAAATGTAGAAAATTTGAGTGCTCATGTTTTCATAATGTTGAAAAGAATATATTAGTTTAGTATGTTATTTTATTGGTTGAAGTAAATGGGTGAAACTTTTTGTTTATGCATAAAATCATTAGTTGTATTTTTCTGCAATGTTTTGATCATCATCAAAATAATTTCTTTCCCTGTGCATTTTGTTAGATGGTAGTCTATTATATGGATCCTGATAGGATCTATTAAGTCAAAAGGTAAAAATAATTTACACTTGGTTATGAGTGGTTTCATCACTTATTTTAGATTTATATTTGAAATAAAATTTTACTGCTTGTTTTCACAATTATGATTTTTGAAAATGCATTCTAATGAAGCTGTGAATTAAGAATATCTTTTACATTGAGTTATAATAAATATTCTATCATAGGTAAATTTATGTATGGAGTGTGGATTCATTATTACTTGAATAATTCAGTCTTGGATCACTTGATTATCTCATATGATTCCTTGACAATGCAAAATCTTAATATATATTGGATGATGAGTATGGCTATAGACACTTAGACATATGTAGCTTTCTATGTGATGTAAGGAAGGAATTAATTAAATCAATTTATCAATTATATTTTATGCATGTCATAATGAATTACTTATTAAATTAGATCATATAGTGGGTTGTATAATAATTGATAAGATGCACCTTCTTTCATGATGGAATATCCTTTATAGTTATAACCCTTGAGTAATGTTTGAGAAGATTTTATGAATATTGGAACATGCAACTTTTTATGCATTGTGTTTTATGAAGAAGTAGGGTGGTATTTCATATTATAAGTTTTTAATGTATCTATAAATTCACTTAGTGATTGTAGACACCTTAAAAATGTGCATATTGAGTTACATTTGGTTGTTTGGAGGATTTTTTACTTGCACTAGTTAATTTGAAAGCTGAGTTATATTGTACACTATTATGTTGGAACTATTAAGACCATAAAAATTATTTTGTTGATAACTCATCATGATCTACTTGATACTCATATAAGTAATAATATACATGTGTCATGTATTGGCCAAGGTATGGCTAATAGCTAAATTATCTAAGGAAAAAACATCTTGAATTATATTAAGCATAAGTTGTTAAATCACAGGTAAATGTTTACACTAAACACCTATGTTTACTTATTGAATACCCTCTATAACATGTTTTTCTTGATTTGGAAATTTAATATTATTATTTTCTTACCTTGATGGGATGAAACATTTCCATCTTCATGATGACCTATTTCACTACACTACTTCAGTGCAAGTGTTGATTTGTCTTAGTAGAATCTTGTTACTTATATTAATGTTGTGTGTGAAATTCCTTGTTTTAATGTTAATTTATCTATGTTGGCCCACATCAGGTGGCTTAATTATTGTTACGGTAAATTTTAAGGTACAAAATTTATGATTGTTATTCTTAAAACTATTGATGTAAAATTTGGCTTGATTTGAAACACCTTTGGTTTACTCCTTTTATGAAATCATGTCTCATTATTATAAAAACCTATAGTTGTGAAATAAAGTAATAAAATAAATATGATTCTAATGCTGAATTCTTGTGTTATGAACATAAATTAACATTGGAAAGTTGGTTGTATTATTCCATATAGTAACTTAGAGTGTTGAAATTTGGATATGGATAATCTATCTAATTGATTTATATTTTTTAGGATTTTGGAATGTAACCCTAAGGTTGATAAAGAGATGAGTAATAAACTAGGGAATAAAATAAATTAGTATCAATATCCACTAATTTATAAAATAATTGACTTATTCAAATATTATATAAATAATAACATATTAGAAAAGGTCTACTTAGCTAAAAAATATGACTGAGATAGATAAGTGGCAAGTAGAGAAGTGATGTAAGAGTAGGGCAGAGTGTCATCATTAGAGAACATGTGTCAAAACCCTCATCAAACAATAGAATGGCCATATTTGGTAATAACACACTATGATATTGACCTTATGTGCTATGTAAATGGCCCTATGCAGGTGAAGCAATGAAATTCTGAGCAAACCTTCATTCTATTTCAAGAAGCCAATGTCTATATAGCCATAACCTAAATAATTATTTTTTGTGCACTTTGACTTATTTCACTATGAAACCCTAAGCCTTTATGATTTCTAGGGTTTTGATGAAAATAAATGGAAGAAGAGTGATATTAATAGGGTAGGATAGGTGAGACTTCAACACCCCATGTGTTGAGTGTTTCCTACATACTAATACCTCAAAAGGGGATCAATGCCAGTGTATTTATCCCTATCTAAGTGATGGTGCAAGTGACAATGATGCTAGTATTCCTGAGTATAAATGTTAATTTGAATGATTTGAGTGTGAATTAAGATTGGAAACCTATGTAGACCTAAGTTTTGGGATACTATACATGGATGTATGTATAAATAAGGTAAATAAGGATAATATATTCTTAATTTGTATAACTATTTCTAAACTTTTTCATGATAATTGTCATATAATGGATAACTGAATGAGAGTGGTATTTATATAATGTTTTGGTGTTGGTCAAGACATGAAATTAGTCTAGGTTGACCCTAAGATGCTTTAGGGAGTAGAAAGATATCCTTTAGGGGTAAAGGAATATAAGGGTCAATAGTGATACCCCATTTTCCAATAGTGCATTATGATATAGACTAATGGGGCTTCACTATTGTCCAGGTGGATAAAACCTATGAAAAAGGACTAGGGATGACTAGGTTATGGATGAATGTTCTTGGCATATCTAGACATGGGCTAGATGTGCATAAACATTGGGGAGGGATAAAAAGAGGCCCTAAGATAGGTATATGTCTAATATAAGGATATGGTGGTCTTAAGTGACTTTCATTTCATTAAATGACATTTTATATGACTACATTCCCCCCCCCATTCTAGAAATTCATCAAAATGAAATGGCTAAGATAAAGGAAAGAGAAACATCCTTGAATTACCTTTGAGATATAGCATGTGAATTTAGGTCTGAGTATATGAGTTATGATCCATTCTGTGACCTAAAAATGAAACATATATGAATTGGTCCTTAAGAAATATCAAAAGCAAAGATAAAAGTGATTAAAAAGATGTGAGAGAGATCAAAGGAATGAATACACCTTATTGGGTACATGAACCAATTCAAAAACCTATGAAATCCTATTTGTGTAAATGGTGATCAAATGGTGAATAGCTTGGATTGTATGATGGCTTTACTATGTTGGAATGTTGTTTTCATTGATGTCAAGGTGCATTTAGTGAAGATGCATGGTGAGTGGTCATTGAGGTATGTGGTTGATATGACAAGGTGAGATTGTTAATAATTTTGTTTTCTACTAGTTGATATCAAGGTTTAGGTCAGGTTGAAGTTACCATGAGGGTTTTCATGAGAGAGAATATTTTGGTCATGAGATTTGTCATGAATGCATGTGCATACTATGGCATAGTCATAACATGAAGAGTTTCAGGGTGAGCCATGTGACTAGAGAGAATTTGAAGGAAAGACATAATTTGAAGGAAACTAATGTCTTATGGTTTCATGAGGATTCATGTCAAGGTGTCAAAAGTGTTCAAGTGTATGAAAGAGAGATGTCAAGTTATATGATGTTTGGTCATGTGGCTTTAGGTCTATATGAGGCTATGGAAGATTGTTGTCATCAAAAAATAATGGGGTAGTGATATGAGTGTGACGTAATGTGTTATATCTTCTTGGTTGATGTTTTTTGTATGTCATGAAATGAAATGAATAGGCCAAGGCATCAAGTGCTTAAGTAACTTAAGCTTAGTCATGGAATAAAGAGACCTTGTGAGAAGGTATCAACATGGTGCCTTGGTGAGATGAGTTAACACATAAATGAGTGTTCGTATTAGGTTTTTTGATCATGTATGTTAATAATTTATACACTCATGAGAGTCTTAGGGTGATCCTATAGGGGTAGGACCTTCAAACCAAGTTTGCACATAGACCATTCCTAGACCTTTGCTAGCCTAATGAGGTATCATGATCTATTTTCAATGTATGTGAAATATGTAGGGTAGTGTTTAAATATTATATAGTTTTATTTAGTATGTTTTTAAGGTAAAGAGTTCATGGAAAGAGGCATGAATTTTAGTTTTAAGGCCTAACATGGTTTGTAAGTCAAGGTCTAGAGAGAAAAGAGAGAGAGTGTGGCCTAATGAGGGGTCATGATCAAATTTTAATATTTTTGAGCTTATGTAAGAATTTAAAAAGGTGAGATATGTTGTTTCAAGTTTTTTCATGTATTTTTAGGTCATAGTGTGAAGTATAAGGCATGAAAAGTTGTTTGGAGGTCTCTCAAGTACTCGGAATGAAGGTTTATCAACTTGAGAAGGATTTTATTGTGTTCATTAACTCATAAAAACTTTGAATATAAACCTAATAAGTTCATGGTATATTTGGAATGGTACTAGATAAAATTTCTAGAATTTTTTTTTGGATTGAGGGGATACGATTTATGAATGATCATTAAGAGTGGAAATAGGTTTGAACCCTCTTAGAACCTTAATAAGGACCTGATGTTGAATATGTTGATCAAAAGTGACTAGAATGGATTGGTATGCATATGTAATATATTTTATCTTGTATTTTACTCTCTAAATTACATCCATGAGGTATTGGTTAGAGAGAAAAGAGAGAAAATGTTGAGTTACAGGCTTATTTTTGAATAAATTATTGTAGAAATCAAAAGTTACATTGGACATAGTAAGAAAATAGATGGAGGAAGAAGGTATATAATCATGTATCATATCCATGAATGTTTATGGATAGGTTCTATCCCTCACGTGTGCTAAATTGGTCATCTAAGTTAGCTAGTCACTAACAAGCCTAATGGTGCAAACAATGAAAAACCCAAGCAACAATGAGAAGATGAATAAGAATGTGTTTTCATGATAGAATGATGAAAACAAGTACATGGAGATGTTTTTAATGAATTTTATGATATTATATTACTTTTAATAATCTTTTGATATCATGTGTGAATTTGCTCACAATTTGACCTATCTGGTTCAAATGATTCAATGAGATATAAGGTCTTGAGATTGGTTTGCAAAACCAATATTTACCATTTGATCATTTGATATTTATATCTGATAATGGTAAAATTATATCATAGGATAATTTAAATTCACCAAAATTCATTGAAAATGTCTATAAAATTGTTATAGATCTAAGTCACCATAATTGTTTTTTGAGGAAAATAGGTAGTTCTAAGTGAGTAAGTTACAGAGGTGTTTTTGAACCCTTATCTTATGATCATAAGTGTCTAATGTATTTGGTAATGATCCTAAGGTCATATATATTTTTTATATGAATGTTTTCATCATATTTTAATGGATTGAGTATGTTTGATCTTCATTCTTCCAAGACATTTTTTTACTGTACACATGCCTAATAGGGAAATTTATCCTAAAGAAGGTTTCAAGGTATAAACAAAGGATACAAATCTAAAAAAAGCATGGATGATGTTAGAAGACTTTATTAAATAAGTATTTGAATTGTTTTCAAGTGTTTGAGAAATCTTTTTAGACCCAAGAATATCAATATTTGCTGTTAAGAGGACAAACCTAATGCAATTAGGTCTCCATGAGACCTAAAATTAAAATGAGGTCTAATTGAGTCATGAAAGAATCAAAGGTAATTTTAATATTTTTTTATTATATTTCCTAAGACCTATTCTATGGTTGAAATAAGATATTAAATGTGTGTCACTGACTAAGTGGTATATGAACAAATAATGGTATATACACAAGGTAGTTTTAGGCTTATTTGAGTATGTAGAGTTGTGAAAATGAAATAGAACATTATTGAGAATAAGGAGGTCTTGTAGAACATTAGATGAGTGTAGAGGATCTATTATGAATATCTTATTATGCATATCAAGTTCATATGACCTAATTATTCTTTAAGGGACTTAGTTAAGAGAAGAAGCCTTGAAGGCAATTTGAGAGGGATAAGAGTGTGAAGAGGTGAATAGGTGGTCATCATATGTTATGTGATAAACAAGGTGTTATAAAGGTGATCAAATAAATTAGGTGGTTGAGTCAGTTCTAAGTCATATAGGGGGTTGTTGCCTCCTTGCAAGTGGGTGCTTGGTTAGTTGGGATTCATGCTCTATGTGGAGTTGTGGTTTCACTAAATTTTGTTTTTGCCTTATAGTATTATAGTTAATTTGAATAGATTAGTGAGTTTTCATCCCATAGAGGGTTTACCACATATATTATATGTTCTTATGTTTAATGCTTATATGGATAGTGTATACACATAATATTTTCAAGCTTTTATTGATTACTGACACTTTGTATCTTTCTGAAACCCATCGAGTCTCAATCTCTCTAAGTGCATTCTTTAAGGGGTGAATCAAGAAAGGGATGGGTAGACCATTGGTGCTTTATAATATTTTTTTTCCTTTTTCCACTTTCCATTTACACACTTGTCTCCTAAAACCTTGAACCCAAAGTTTATTTCTCTCTTTCCTATCCATTTCAGTCATTGTCATGCTTTATTTACTTATTTCTTGCCTTGTTATTCTTTTGACATGTTCAAAAAACTAGGTCAACCTGGTCAACCTAGTGTATTTTAGGGATACTTTAGCTCTTTTGGCTTGTTAACCTCTCGACTGACCTAACACAGACCTAGTGAGTTAGCTTAAAAATGTTTTAGGTCAATCTAATCGACCTAGTATAGTCAACATGTTCAAAAGTTTTTAAGGTAAGATACTACTATATATACAAAGTCATTTACCACCATTTAAAGAAAGAAACTAATTAAGTGAAGAAGTGAGAATGAACATCTACTTATTGACCATTATGCTTGAGGAATAAAGTTTTAGGGTTTAATACATTCTTTAGAGCTCCAATCTTGTCTTGTGAAGAAAACTTTTGGATGCTTAGTTAGGTTATGTAGCCTAGAGATGATTTATCTTGGTTATCCTTACAAACCACAATAATCTCTTGCAAATCACCTTGGCCAATGGAGAGATTGAGGCTCAACAGGTTCATCTTCAAAAGTAAGTATCCCTAACTTTATTTCTCCTTTGTAAGAGTAGATAGATAATACAATATGTATTCTTCTCTTTAGTGTATTAAGATTCAATATAAATTGACATGAGTATATGTATCTTATGATTTTTTAGTTTAGTTTTTGTTTATTTTTTTGGATCTAACCCCCACTTTGTGTCACAATATTTAGTGCACACTAGATTAGTTTAATTTTATTGTTATTAGAATACCTTACATTCTTGTTTATTAGAATAAGTGAAATGTCAAATCATAGGACTCTTTAAGGGTTATTATGTGATTGTGTTAGACTGTAGGATTTAGAACCCTTCCTAGCATGATATGTTATGACAAGTGATATAAGTGATCCCCTATTCCAGTCTAGTGAATCCCCATATTGGTCATACTCTCACTTAACAAATGTATTCCTAATCAGAAGTGTAGGTGTGTTCTATCTTATGTAATCTAGGATTAATTCATGTATATCATGCAATTCTAATTGCATAAATTTTGATGAACCTGATGTGAATCAAACCCTTATAGGAATTGTTCGCTTTTTATTTTATTATTTTCATTCTTTTTGTCATCATTTCTATCATATATTTTGACACACTAGTTTGATTCTATCAACCCATTTATTTTTCTTTGTGAATAATAACAAGCAATTGGATTGATCATCTCAATTTAGTACAAGTTTTCATCACCTTTTAGACTTTCAATTCAACCGACTAGGTCAACCAGGTTGACCTAGTACATTTTTAGCCACTTTGTAGTAGGTTCTTGTATAGCCTAATTGATCAGCTCAACCTAGTATAGGTTTTAGTTTTCCAAACTTCTAGATTAACCTACTAGGTGGACCAACTCGACCTAGTGCATTTTTAGACATCTAGTTCAGCCCACTAGGTCCACTAGGTCGACCTAGTGTATTTTTAGCACTTTTTCATCAAGTTTCTATATTGTTTAGTTGACCAGATTGACCCAAGTTATAGTTTTTTTATAGATTTATCCAAGGTTATTGATAAAAAATCTCCTTCATTTTCATCTTTAAACCATCAAGGTCAATATTTTATTCTTTGTCTCTTTCTATTCTATACTTTCCTTTCAAATTTGTAGTCTTCAAAACTACCTCTATACAACCAACTAGATTGACCTGGTTGACCTAGTTCTATGTTCTATGTGTTATTTGAAACAACTAGATCAACCTGGTCGACCTAGTAGGTTTTTCAGACCCTGTCTTCAATAATACAAGCTCAACCTTATCGACCTAGTTTTATATGTCATGTATATATTGTCTTCACTATACCTTGTTTTAAATTTGGAATTCACCTTGTATGTTAATCACATCTTTTATTTTAGTTGCTTTCTTTCTTATAATAGTTCACATAGTCTAATTATGAGGTTTTTAATTAACCACTTGTTTCACTATTTCTATTTTATGAACACATAGCCAAATCATATAACATCAATAAGAATTTTAACATTTGACCACCAAATCCAACCTACATGGATTTCATCACTAAGGGGGAAGCTAAATTGATGCTTTGGTTAAGTATAAAACATGGTTAATGGTATATTCAGACTAAGTACCTAACACCCTTATCATTTTGGTGTGTGAAGTGAGGGGTTAGGCCCTAATACCAAGCTTGTATCATCACCACTATAGTCCCTTTCATCCTAAACTCACTTGAAACCATCCATAGATTGATATCTAGTATCTTATTATAGCTAACTCCCTATCATTTTAAAATCATTCTTAATAATCTAATTAACATTCTAGGTTGAACAATTAGCTTGCTTTATTTTCCAAGTTGTATGGTTTATATTTGCTCAATTGTGTGTACAAGAACTTGCATTAGCCAATGTTGGTGCAAGGTTTTTCTCTATGTGCATCAATTGGATTGGATAGTGTCAATTCAATTGATTGTTTGTTTACTTTCAACATTTACTTTCATAGATTAAATGCAAACTATCTTATTTCATTTCGCAAACTTATTATCAATTCTTTCTTTTACTTCATGTTCACTATACTAGGTCAACCCTATTGACCTAGCAATCTTCTTTTAGCTCCTATACACTGTATTAGGTTGACCTAGCATTGTTTACATGCTTTTTCCCCTTTTTATTAGTCTTATTTCTCTATATTGGGTCGATCTTATGGACCCTGTATAATTTCACAATCCTTATTTTTGCATTAGGTCAACCTAGTTCTATTTTAATCACTTTATAATTATTTGCTTTCTCATCTTGCCTCTTGTCCTTTCATCATGGACTATCTATTTGGTGAAAACAATAGAGTTTTGTTAATAAAAATTATGGAATTTACCAATCCTAATAGGGTCTCTCATAGACAAATTAGGGTTCCTTTCGAGAATGCTAGTAATGTTCATATTGTAACCCATACAATGAACTATGGGAATCCTCATACCTCTTTGTAGCAAAAAAATATTTTTATATTAGAGGATCAACTTGAGTTAGATTATACTCTTGAAATGATTTTATTTATCACATAATTCCCTTAACATAGAGGGAAAGATCCATCTACCCTTTATAACCTCATGATTAGCCATAAAGTTTAAGAACCTCATTCTCCTACTTCCACTTTATCAACTAGATTTGGGGATACCAATTTATTTGCTTCTCAACCTCTTCCTTCAATATTAACTCCTTATTATATGACATCTTCCTCTTTAACTACTTCTACATCCATGCCTAGTATCTCAACTAACATGGTAGGTTCTGCATCTAGTGGGCCTCTCATAAGATCCACTATCCTTAATCCTTCCACTAGTTCATTGTTTGCTACCCATGAAACTCATGATTCTATTAATTATTCCTCTCAACCATTTACTAGTCCATCTTTTTCTTCACAAGAAAATTTTTCCACTAATGCCTCAAATTATCAGCTCTTCTCAAGCTCATGTTAACACTAATAGTGGTACCCAAGCCACTAATACCAACACAAACACCAATATTAATTATTTTAATAACACTAATCAAAATCATCAACTATTATTTCAAATTGTCAATAAAATGAACACATTCCAAGATCATAATACAAATCAAATGATGAGAATGCAGAACCACCTTCTTAATCTTCAATACAATTCTCAACCAATGACTTAGGGAACACAACCAAAGTTTTCCTCCTCCCCATCTTCAAGATTATCAAGGAAATATTATTCCTCAAACTCCATTAGTCAACAAAGTCATCAGACATTTAAAAAATGAACCTCTTACTACTCAAATTGCTAACATTGACATTGGAAGTATAACACCTACAATATATTATAATGGATCAATCAATCCTACCCTTCATCTTAAGACTTTTTAAAATATTTATAAGAATTGGGTCAAATTAAACACCTTTGATACTACCTAACTCCTTGCCAAAACCCTCATAGGTGATGCCTTGGATTGGTATAATCAACTTAGATCTCATTCCATTACCAGCTTAGAGGATTTAGTGAATGTTTTAGTACAAGAATTCCAGACTAGTGATCTTCTAGAAAACACTTTGGCCCATTTCATAAATTTCAAATAAAATGAAAATTAAACCACCCAAGCCTTTGTTAAATTATGGAAGACTTTTTCAAATAAGTGTGAACATAACATGGCTGATGATAATCTCTTTCATCTATTTACCAATGCTCTTTATCTTAAATTACAATATCGAGTCACACCCTCTCTCCATGTACCTTGGAGGAGGCCATTGATCAATCCAAATGACAAGATTTACTTATGCATCAATTCAAGATACCCCAAATTTCCACAAGTACTCATTTATTAATTAAACATAAAAACCATAATATTACCAATGATGGTGTTATTTATTCATATGATACCATTCACAATGTTGATACCCTTCTTCACGTCCTTCTCAACAATATACTAATCTTCATTTATCTTCAAAAAATAACATTAATGTTCATAAACCTCTTTCCTTCACTGAATTGCTTAAATGTCTACCTAAGCCTCTTCAAGAGAGATTGACCCTACTCATCCTATGAAAACCTAGTATGATCTTAGCAAGTTTTTTTGGTTTCATGCTAGTTAGGGCCACTCTTATGAGACCTATAGACAAATTTATAATTTAGATATGGACTTTATTCTTGGACCTAATTTTGATCATGATTCTATCATTCGAAAGCATCAACAATTTTATGAAAATGCTCTCAAAGACTACAAAACTCATGATAAATCTCAATCCTTGAATCAAGAAAATGCTCATTTAGCTATCTATAAGGATCCTTTAACTAATCATCAACCTATTCAAGAAAAACAAGACAAGCCCACTTATTCCACCAATAATGTAGAAAGTCTTGTTGAGCCAACTTTTGAAGAGAATGTGGTGAGCATGACTAATATGCAAAGGGTGGTAGTTTTCATCTATTCTCAACCTATCTAGACCCCACCTCCTTCTCAAACATACTGTGTTATCCAAGATTCTTCTCCAACTCATTTAAATGAGTTGGGGCAAGAAGATCTTATAACCTTTGATGAAAATCCAATTTATAATTCTCCCTTGGATAACACATCCCATTATATTTTTACCATTGTTCCACCATCTTCTAATACCAATGATAATCAATCTTCTAATGATTATCAAACTTCTATTAACACTTATTCTACTCCTCAAAATTAATCTAAACCAACTACTTCTTCATCACCAAATGATTTACAACTTTATTCTAAACCTTCTCATTCTTATCATCGTAAATTTAAATTCTCTTTAGCTCCTTATTTTGAAGACCTCCTTAACCATTATGTTCCTATATCTATTAATATTCTGATGGGTTATGATGAGTGGTATCCCATTATGGACCTTACTAATTTCCCATCTCAGATTCCATTTATTGAGCCTATGAGGACCTCTCCCCATTATTGAAACCATCTTATGAAACTATTTTTTGAGATAAATATCCCTCGTCCTCCCTTATCAAGATGGGAAGCAACCTTATCTAGTTTTAAGGATAGTATCTTACAAGAATATGAAGATATATCCATCAATGTTGATGAAACTATTGACACTTCTCTTTCTTTAAAATTTACCATCACATCTATGATTGCTAATGAGATTCTACTTCATGTAGATGATCCTCTCTTATTTATTAGCAACCAAATAGGTGATATCCAAGTTAAACAAGCATTAATTGATGAGGGTTCTAGCACTTTTGTTAATTATATTGATTTCATTAAGACACTTGGATATTCAAAATGAAATCTTAAGTTTACATGTAGTACCTACCAATGATATGATAAAATTCAAATGCCTCATCCTGGGTGTGTGGGGCTTCCCATTACTATCCCACCTATCATCATTCATGTAAAAGTGATGATATTTAACTTTCCCATTTTTTATAACATCTTGTTTGGTAGGTTGTGGACCATCATATGCAAGTTATCACTTCTTTCACCTACCAATGCATTAAATTCCATCATAATGGATCCATTTACAATATTCAAGGAGATACTAACCCTTGAAATTTTTAACAATTCCAAGATAATGGTATCTTCAAGATTCCTACTCTTGAGCCTTTTCCTAACATTCCATTCTATAAGTCACAACATTTAAATTTTCTTATCAACTCAACTAAAGGTTACAATGGGCATTTCGAGCTCATTAGTAACATGCCTCCCAACCTTTTAGACTCCAATGATCATGAGCATGATAAGATTAACTTAAATATCAAAACTTTTGATCTCATGCCTCATCTCATCTTGTAGCTTCTTGATTCCTTACAACCTAATTCTCATAAACCTCCTTATGATGACATTCTCATAGTCTTATTCAAGACTTAGCATTCTATTCACCATGCTTCTTCTGATGATAAAGTTATTCCAACTTGTGTCATTGATCTTCATACACTGGATTATGATGATGGCTATTTTTTAGATGATCTTTTATTTGGTAGTATTGTCTTAAGCTTGTGATGGAAAGATTGAGCATTACCATTCTTATTTGCTTGATTATTTTCATGCATATTCTTTTATTCCAACATTTATAGTTCCTAATTTTTACATTTTTCCTCTTTATCATAGAGTAGAGATGGCACTGACACTTCTAATTTTTGAGGAGCCTCATAGGACCATGTTCTTGGATCATGTTATGACCAAACCTTATTACTTTGCCACACCCAAGATATTCCTCCTTAGACCTTCTATTTATCCTACCCCTCCCATAATGGAACCTATGTCAAAACTAGTTATTATTTCTACTTCCATTGTTGTTGAGCCTACTCTTACTTCTTCCACTAGTACTCCTATTACTCCTAGTTCCATTCTTTCTCCATCACCACATTCTCTTGGTGATTGTTTGCTTAATTTACCTAATATGGATCATCTACCCACAAAATGGGTTGATGATTCATCTCTTTCTTCTTTCATGCCTATTACACCTTCTCCCATGAGTGTTTCTCCTAAAAATACTCACAATAGTATCTATTTCTTCTATGGGATATATAATCACTCTTCTACCCATTACCATAAGTTGAAATAATAGATTTATTACTTGTATCCTTCTTCCCCATAAATAGAAACTACCTTACCTCCTATAAATATCCTTCCTAAATATATACCTAAGTATCGTGAGAGATATTATCTATGGTAGCACAACAACACACATCACACTGATCATTGTCATATCCTTCAACAACATCTTAAGGATCATCTTATATCTATTCTTGTACCTTATACCATTCCTATTATAGGTCATTCTCATAATAAGGTTCCCCCTTCTTCTCCCAAAGCTACACCTCATGTGGTCCCTTCACCACCTTTTATGCCTCTACTTGTGGTTCCTTCTCCACTTGTGGACCCTCCAACACCCATGGATCCTTTTCCACCAATGATTCCTACATCTCCCATAGATCTTATTCCCATGCATTCTCCTGATCATCCTCTGCCCAATTTACCTCCTCATCATGATCTAATGAGTATTGCTACTTTTGTAGTTGAGGAGATTAGAAAAGAAGTATTTACTCAGTATTCATTAATGATTGATGAGACATTAGAAGTAATTCATATTTAGTTTCATAGAGATTTATGTGATGTCTTGGATAATGTGTGTGGACAAATTTACCAGTACTTATTATTACATGCATGGTGATTCCTCATTTTTCATTTAGATTGGATGTGTGATCCAATATTATTTATATTTTTTATTATATCATTTGACACTTTGTCAAATTATTTCATATCTTATATCATGTTTTTTCTTCTTATTGTACTATAATTAGCTTATGTTTTTGTTTTACATTTCACATATACATGTATTTTCCTTCTCATTGTTATTTTTAACACATCATTTGTTTCTTTTAATTTAAAGTTTTGTCAAAACTCTTCCCTTGTATCTTCATGATTATTTGCTTTCATATCTATATTTTTCATAGATAGTTATCATAGTGACTTAGTTATATCTACCCTATTCCCTTTGGTTATTATCTCATTTTACCATGTGATCAGTTAGAAAATATTCTTTATCATTATTATTTACTTTTACTAATTCAAATTTGGATATCCTTTTTCCTTCTTCATTTTTCATAAACTAAGCATATACATCGTTGAGACTTGAGATCACATACTTTTTAATTATCAAGCCTAAGTGTCCTAGTCAATTTTTTTGTCTTTGGTTACTTAGATTCCTTTAGCCTTAGCCTAAAACTCATTAGTGTGTATCACTATCTCTCTCATGATTGGTGATTCCAAGTCTGTAAGGAGGAGGAATCTTAAAAATCCTTTAAAAGAAAGTTAAAAATAAAATAATTTTTAAAAAAGGAAATGATATCAAAAGTCAAAAATATTGGATATTATTAAAAGTCAAATCACACTAAATTATGTGATTCAAAACACATATACTTCTCTTAGTCAAAGCTCAAACTCCATAGTTGGCCTCACAATAGAGATAAGGTCCTTTGGGATAAAATAGGCTAGTAGATTAGAAGAAGAGAATAAAAATATCTTTTAGTGCTACCTACATTCTCATGCAGGTACCCAGTCTTCATAATAGACCAATGGCTTTATAAGGGGTCTTAAAGAGTGGGGAATACATCATTGGGAGGTAGGTCCATTTTAATTTTCCTTGTACCACTCTACCTTCATGATCTGATCTTATTAGCACACGTATCTACCTACAAATCTTTGTGTCTATAGGGAATAGGTTTCCTTTGTACATAGATGACCATTAGTCACTTAGTGTCTTCTCATGTTCTTAATATGCCTCTTGCCTCTTAAGGTCATCTCATAAGATGCCTAAGTCTTTGATTTTTACACTCCTTTTTTTTTCATTCCCTTTCCTCATATTTCCTCTTGGGAAATAATTTTTTTCTTACTAATCACTCCCCATAGAATTTCATTTGTAAGTTATTTTGTAAGACCACAGATAGGACCCAACATCCCTAAAAAATTACCACATTTTCCATCCTATTACCCACATTCTTGATTTACCATTCCTAATCCTTCTATTTACCAATATTGATTTGGTACCCCTTGGGTTTTCTTTTGTGAGTTGCAGTGTAAGACCATGGATAGGACCTGACCCTCCTCGCAAAACAAAAATTTTCTAATAAACAAGTCACCATCCAAATTACATGTGTCAAGTAAGAGATAATATTTGATTTATTATGAGGTCACATGTAACTTGGCATACTTACCATCTTGATATTTAGTATTTTTTATGATTACTTCATTTTTATTTCACCTTTTATTTTCTTATTTTCTAAGTTCATGGAAGATTACAACCATTTCTTGAATTCTCATACTTCCTAGCTTAAATTAGTATGATAAATTTAAGACCAAGTTTTTGTAAATTTTGTTTTTATTTTGTACTTCCCATTGTGAAATAGTTTAATTTATTGACTTAATTTTGATTTGTTTTTATTACCATTTGATCCCTTGTGCATACCTTCCATTTTATTACATTGTCTATCATACTTCCCAATGTGATATTTAGTATGATTTTATTTTTTCTAATTTGGTGAAAAAGTATTTTACTTTTATTTAGAAACAAATCCCCTTTTACCATCTTGTTTCCCATTTTATTGGATTTTTATACTTAGTCATTTCATGTTATTACACATTTCCCAGCTTGAATTAGTGTGTAGTGCATTTCTTTGATCGATTATATTTTTCCAAGTCCCTTTTTCACTTTTGTATTTTTAACCATGCATGTGTAATCCATAATGCTATAAAATAAACCATACCACATATATTTACTATAGCATATACAATAAATCTAAATACATGTGCTAGGAATAAATATATCCAAAGCATCCACAACCTCAACCATAATGAAAAAACACAACAACCATAAAGACAACATACACAACCAACAACAATAGGCCAAAATGATACATCATATTCATACACACACACACACACACACACACACACACACACACTCACACACACACACACACACACACACACACACACACACACACACACACACACACACACACACACACACACACACACCAAAAAAAAAGCCAAAATGATACTATATACATCATATATATATATATATATATATATATATATATATATATATATATATAATCATATACAATGCCCCAACCCTAGGGATGGGTTCCATCATGTATATCTTGTGTCCTAGCCATGCTATCTACTAAGGCCTTGGTTTGAATCCTCTAAATGGTACAATGTAATGAGGCAATCTAAGATCTCAATCCCTCTACCTATCCTTATAGATGTGTTATATGCACCTATGCCTACACCAACTTGGTATGGATCACTACATGTGCCTACATCAACTAGGTATACATCATCATATATGTCTACATCATCTATGTCACTATCTCTAGATGCACATCTCTCTCATCAACTAGGTCCTACCAAGCTTTCCTCTCTCTTTCACCCATCTCTACTGATGGATCACCCTTTCTATACATCTATATCTACCTCATGGCCTCACCCACTAATCTGAACTAACTCACCTAAGTTGGATCAGATGGTACACTCAGATCCTCTAGTATCATGGGGTTGTATGGCTATAGAGTATCATCTAGGATGTCATGGAGTGATCCCATAACCAAGGACCCCCATATCTCCTCCTCATCCTTAGGTACACCTATAAAATCATACTAGATGGATATTAGATCATTATCATATCTCATAATATATATCTACCAAATAATAACTTAAGAAATAATTTAACCATATTCATACCTATCTGTGCCTCATCTCCTATGGTATTGTCATCCACATGATCACCTAGCACAATCTCCCCATCTATATGACCTCATAGTAGCTTCTTTATAGGTCACTTCCTTAACTCAAACCCAATTGTCATGGATTGCATCCATCTTAGCCTTTGCCCAAGTGGTCTTTATTTCATCTATCTCTCCTCTAGCTCCTCAACTAACTTGCCATGGATGATGGTGGTCTCTAATCTTTCTTCTTACTTCCATTGATGTTATGTCCTTAGTGGTCATAGCTCATCTCTCTATAAATTTTTAGTGGTACATCTAGTGTCTCCACTTCCACCTCTACCTCCTCTTGCTCAACCCCTCTTCATGTTTGACAAATCCATGGTTGTTACCAGCATGGCCTCAATGTCAGTCTCACTATTAGTGCTCTGAGTCTCCTCTTCCCTTGTGGTTCTCTCACATTCTAAGTCCACTACTCAGGCATGAGTATTAGTCTCACTAGATGAGGCAAACCCATATGACCTAGCACCTATGTAATAAGATATATCTCTTTTTATCACATATAGTGGTTTATCAGCTCTCTCCTTTCTATCAATGGTCCAACTATGTGCTAGCTCTCCTAGGTAGTCACTAGCTAATCATATGGTTACCATACTATGTCATTACATCTCACCATTTGTAGTATTATCACATGGGGCATGGATCACACTACCTAGTCCTCACTCCATCTCCTCATGTGAGGTGACCTATTATTGACTGCATGGGGAAACCCATTTGACTGATATATAGGAAATCTCTCATATATCCATGTTTTCAATAATATGATTGGTATTATGGTCTTATGTCCTCTTACCCACATCTAAAATAGATCATGAACTAGCTAGACCTAGATAAAAAATCCCATATTGTATAATAATCCTTCCTCTAGCATTATCTTGATCAAGGTTACCATGTATAGTGATACCTTACCATCTGACTTATGACAGAGCACTCACTATGTCATAAGGCCTATCACCACCTTCCAAAGACTAGATTCTACAACATATACACATCATCCATACTCACTCTTCACCATGGAATTATTATCTTTGAGCCCAAAGCCCACATGGCTAAGGGTCTCCTCTCCATTATGTGTCTGGTATCCCTATAGTCACTAGTGCTCCTATTATGGATAGTCTAACGATGGCATGGACATCTTCTAGTGTTATATATACCTCTATCACATCCCCATCCACCTCCCATATGAAGGTGTTAGTCAGCCATTCTTATTAACCAAGAAACGTGACCAACACATCTGCATTAAGGGGGATCTTACACATATCTGATTACCTCCTAGACCCATAGCTACTATTTTAGCTCTATCTTCATCTATCAACCTATCTATAAAATTTGGTAATTAATATATGTCTAAAACCTCCTAAATCATGGCCATCTCTATAATCAAGAAATAACAAAGGATGTAGTAGTTCCTCCATGTCATGTATAATCACAATACATTATTTATACATTATATCTTTAATTAAAAAAACAAGCATAATTTAGTCATTTTTATCCATTTTATCCTATTTTGGTCCCTCTTTCCCTTCTTTGGTCATTTTGGGCCATTTTAGCCCTCTTTTAGCTTTTAACATGCTTATTTTGGTTCCTTGGTCACCTTAGTTTGACAAAAATTTCCCTATTTTTGTCTTATTTTATCATAAATTTCTTATTTTTCCTCTTATCTTCTTCTCCCTAGTGTTAAATTTCCATTCTAGCCGTTACAGGCCAATTAGACACTTTTCCACTACGTTTCAACCTACAAATTACACTAGGTTGACCTATACCTACTAGGTCAACCATATGGATTTTTACCCTAATTTAACCTACTAGGTCAACTTGGTTGAACTAGTAGATTTTATGTGCTGACCTAGTATATTTTGCTAAAAATATACATTTTCCTTGTTTTCTCCCTATTTTCTTCCAATCCATTTGTCATCTTCGTATTTTCTACCCTTAGATCTATTTTTTTAAAATTTTAACATATATAAATTCTTAAAATAAAATTTTATCAAAAATTCCCTTAATTCAATACAAATTTTAAAAACTAGTTTGAGATCTGTAGTTGCATACATGCAGTGCACCTGTTGTCATCTCTAGGTGTCCTCCTCAAATAGCATGTTGTTCCCTCACCATAAAAGCCTTGTTTAGTCTCAAATATATATTTTATCCTTTCATGATTCAAAATGCTAAATGACTTCTATTTTTCCTATTTAAAACCACTTTTTAGCTATTCAAATTCTTTAATTATTTTCCTTCATATTCCTTGTTTTGCCTCTTTTTTGTTTCTGCTCATCCATTTCGTAAATCATAAAATACATTGGATTTATGGTGACATAGAGATTATTTTACACTACTACATTTATATCTTCCAAAAAATTCATTTTTTGGCTATTTTTGCACTAATTTCTATAGGTTCATCTAGTGTGCTTTACATTGGATGCCTTCACTTTTGTATAGTATTCTTCTTTATATATAGCATTAAGATAACTTAAAGGTATCTGTTTATCAATTCTATCCTTTCATTTATCTTATATGCTTCTTACTACACTTTACTTAGCATCAGTGTTGTGTGTTATCATGTTCTATCTCTGAATCACCATCCCATGTTGCACTTACATGACATGTGATGAGCTTCAACTAGGGCATATGTATACACAATATTTTCAAACTTTTATTAATAACTGACATTTCATATCTTGTAAGAGCTTATCAAGTCTCAATCTCTTTGAGTTCATGCCTTATGGGGTACACCAGTAAAGGGGTGGGCAGACCAGTGGTGCTTTTTAAGATTGTTTTTCCTTTTGCCACTTGTGATCTACACATTTATCTCCTAAAACCTTGAACCCTAAGCTTATTTCTCTCTTTTCTATCCATTTCAATCATTATGATGCTTTATTCCTTTATTTCTTACCTTGTTACCCTCTTGACCTATTCAAAAAATTAGGTCAACCTAGTTGACCTAATGTGTTTTGGGGACACTTTAGCTCTTTTAGCTTGTTAACCTCCTAGCTAACCTAGCACAGACCTAATGAGTTAGCCCAAAAATGTGCTAGGTCGACCTAGTATAGCCGACATGTCCAAAAGTGTTTTAGGTAAGATACTAATATTGGTCATGCTTCTAATTAATAAGTGTATACCCATTTATAAGTGTAGGTGTACTCTATCTTATCTAATCCAGGATTAATTCATGTACATTATGTAATTTTAATTACATACAGATATTTGTTTATTTTTTCATATCTACATATTTATTTGAATAGTTCATGATTACATGAATGTATTTGAAAGAAATTTTTATAATATTAATTCACACCCCCTCTTAGTCATTATGATTACAATAATTGGTATTAGGGATAGTCCTTTTAAGAAGTCCTAACATCTTAAAGGAAATCCTAGAAGCAAAGATGGCTAGTAGTCAAGTTCAAGGAGGTTTCTCTACTAGTAAGGATCCATTATTTAATGAGACTAATTATGTATTTTGGAGCATTAGAATAATAACATATATAATTTCAATTAGATATGACATATGGTAGTTAGTTATGGACGGATACACTCCACCTCCTACACCACCAACTGATGTAGTAGGCAATAAGGAAACTGAGAAAAATTCCAAGGCAATGAATATCATTCTATGTGGTCTATCAAAGGTAGAGTTTGTGAATGTAATACATTGTGAGTTAGCCAAAGTGATATGGGACAATTTTAAGACTATCAATGAAGGAGACACCAAGGTGAATAGGGATAAATTTGAAACTCATAGAAGGAAATTTGAAAGTTTAAGTATGAAGGAAGATAAGATCATTGCATCTTACATGTTAAGGGTTGATGAAGTTGTCAATGTCATCAGAGATTTCAGAGAAGAAGTGAAAGAGTTTATAGTTTTACAAAAGTCATTGAGATCCCTAACTTTTAAATTTGATTCAAAGGTGTATGAATAAAATAAATTCAATATCTAGACACACTTTATATGGAGGGGCTTCATGGCATCTTGACTGCCTATGAGATGAGAACAAATGAAAGGAAAAACTTCCAAGAGGGAATAAATATTTAAAGCTGAGAATAATTTAAAATCCAAGAAGGTCAAGGATGAGGTATGTTCAAATATTGATGATGATGAATTGATATCCATGTTTACTAATTGAATATTGGATCTGGTAAGTACAAGGGTAAGTTATATTTCAAATGTTTTAACTGTGGTAAGATTGGTCACTTTGCATCTAAGTGTCCCAACAAGGATAAGACTAAACATGATGAATAACATCATGGAAATCATGGTGATAATAATAATTTCTATAATCCTCAAAAAAGAAAAAAATATTTCATAAAGTATGAAGGCAAGAAAGGGTCATTAAAGAGTAAGAGAAATTTCTATACTAAAGAAGATAATAACTCATTTGATGTAAGTGATATAAGTACATTTGATACTGATGATGATAATAATGAGCATGAAAATAATTAAACCTTATTTATGTATATATAAATAGATAATGAGAGTGTTCAAAATGTAAAGGCCTTATGGATGATGAAAAATCAAATGAAGAAGAGGTTGAAGTGAACCTTGAGGTAGAATTAGTGAGTGTTCTAGAGGAGTTGAAGTTCCAAAGAAGGAAGAATCATAAATTGAAGTAATTAGTTAAGGACTATGAAAATTAGATTGGTTTGTTTGAGGAGATACTAAGTAAAACATCCAAAGAGTATGATGAGATCATCAATCAGGTTGAAGCTCAAATGGAGATAGTCACTACTAGCTTAAAATCTAAGGAAGAAGAATGCACCAGGTATGAATAAAAATAGAGTCCTTAAAGTCAAAATTGGATAAAGAAACTAGAAATATTAATACCTATGAGAAGTTTTAAAAGAACAAGGAGATTGTAGATGAAATTTTGAGTAGTCAGAAGACTACCAATGATAAGGCATGTCTTGGTTTCAAGTTAGATCAAAAGAAGAACAAGGAGGATGCTAATGTAAATAAGAAGGTTAACCTCAAGAATAATATGAAGACAAATTATTTTAGATATACAAACACCATAAGGTAGTCAAATTCATTAAATGGTTATTTTATCTCATGTAGTCAGTTTGGTCATTTAGCAAGAGAGTGTAGAAGATCCTCCAAGAATGAGCACTCATGAGACTATGGAAGGAGTCACAATCCACATTAGTTAATATGTATGATTGATGTTGTTTGCTATAATTATCATAACATTGGTCATATTTCAATATTCTATCATCATGAATCACCAAGACAAAACAAGAATATTCAAGCTCCTAGAATTCAAGAAATAAGACAAACTAAGGTGTGGAAGCCAATGATAGTCAAGCTTTATCTTGATTAGTCTACAAGCCAAAGTGGATTGTTTTCTATGGTAAAGCATAGGCCAAATATTAAAGAGTATCAAGAGTGTTCATTATAATCTCAAAATTTTGACCACATAGATGATGAAGAGGCCAAGTCAAAGAGGTTAGTCAAGCCTAAAAGGATCTTAAAGGATCATTTGTCTTGTGAGAACATGAAGATATGGGAATCTCCTAAATTTATGATGTTATAGAACCCTATGGTAAGGGGTGACTCTATTAGGATTTATGGAAAAACTCATCAATTAGTAGAATATTGGTATTTATCATGAAGACATGTTGAATATTTTTGATAGAGCTAGAAGTGTTGTTGGTATATGAGAGATAAGCAAAAAGTTGATCCTTGTTTCTAGTAGTTAGTAGTTGAGCTTGATCTATGTTGAGAAGTGGTATTGGTATCAAGATGTTTGAAGGAAGATGATGATTTTTTGAGAGTCTTAATGACTTATGTGATGAATCTCAAGCTATGAAGACAAAGGGGGAGTCCCTAGTTATTCATTTGATGTCAATAATATGGTGTCTTAGTGTGTGATCAAAGGTTTGAGTCATATCAGTCATGTCAAGGACAAGGTGAGTTATCTTATGATTTGAGTTCATCTGAAGGAGGTATGTATGGAGTAAGGGAGATCATGTTCCAATAATTCTTCATATTTTATCTATTGATTTTTTATTGTAAGGTGTGATTCTAGATGTTGCAATTATGATCATGTTTATTTGAGAAAAAAGCTAGTTATGTGAGAATGAATAGCAGAGGAAGATGTATATTTTTGAGAGAATGATTAGTTTTTTAAAGTGTTTGTCATATAGTGTCTATGAGGATAATCATTAGATTAGGGGGATATTTTTTTCTTTATGTTGTGAAGTGTCAAGACAGTGAGGTATAAGTTATAAGAAGCATGGTTTCTTGAGATCCAACATTGAAATGGAAATCTTTAGAAGAGACTTTTTCATTAGTGTCAAAGGGGGAGAAAGAATAGAATAGAGATTTGAGAATGATTAGGTTGTAGTGTGTTTTCCATCAATGACAAAGGGGAATTTTTTTGGCATGTTGTTTTCATTGATGTCAAGGTTGATGTCATTTATTTTAAGGTTGATGGCATTCATGTCAAGGTACATATAGTGAAGGTATATGGTGAGTGGTCATTGAGGTATGTGCTTGATATGACAAGGTGATATTATTGAGCATTATATTTTATATTGGTTAATATCAAGGTTCAAGTCATCTTGAAGTTTCCACAAGTTTTTTCACGAGATAGAAGAATGTAGTCATGAGAGTTATCATGAATGCATGTGCATAGTGTTTCATATTCATAATGTGAAGATTTTCAAGGTGAGCCATGTGACAAGATATAATTTGGAGGAAAGAGAGAATTTGAAGGCAGCTAATATCTTATTTTGCATGAAGGCACAATTCAAGGTGTCAAAAGTGTTTAGATGCATGAAAGAGAGATGCCAATTCATATGGTGCTTGGTCATGTGGCTTTAGGTATATATAAGGATATGGAAGATTGTTGTCATCAAAAAGAGAATGTTTAAGTGATATGAGTGTTTTTTAATGTCTCATATTTTCTTGGTTTATGTTTTTTTTGAGGCCATGACATGTAAGAAATAGGTTAAGGCATCAAATGCTTAAGTAGCCTAAGCTTAGTTATGGCATGAAGAGACCTTATGAGAAGGTATAAATAATGGTGGCTTGGTGATATGAGTTAAAATAAGAATTATTGGTTGTATTAGTTTTTTTAATAATGTATGTGAGTCATTGGAACACTTATGAGAGTATCAAGGTGAGCTTGCAGGGGTAGGCCCTTCATACCAAGTCTATACCTAGACCACTCTTAGACATTATCTGGCCTAATGAGTTATCATGATATATTATCAAGGAATGTGAATGATGTATGGTATTTTTTAATCATGAGAGAGTTTTATTTAGTATGTGATTAAGGTGTATATTTCATGGAAAGAGGCATGAAGGTCAGTTTTAAGGCCTAATGTAGTTTGCAGGTCAAGGTCTAGAGAGCAAAAAGAGAGAGTGTGGCCTAATGAGGGGTCATGATCAGATTTAAGGTGTTTGATATCATGTAATAATTTTTATAGATGATTTATTTTACTTCAATTTTGTTCATGAATTTTGAGGTTAGTGTGTGAAGGACAAGGCATGAAAAGTTGTTTGGAGGTCTCTCGAGTGCTCAAAATAAAGGGTTATCAACTTGAGAAGGATTTTTTGTGTTGATTAGATCATAAAACATTTTAATGGGAGAATAATAATTTCATGGTATATGGGGAAGTTTCCTATCTAAAAATTATAGGCATTATTTTTTTCATTGAGGGGTTATGCTTTATGAACAATCATTAAGAGTGGAAACATGTTTAAACCCTCTTAGAAACCTAATAAGGACCCAATGTTGAATATGTTGATAAAAATTTCATATAATAGATTTGTATTATTAGGTAATATATTTTATATTATATTTTACTCTCTCAAGTACCTCTAGGTGCTATTAGCTAGAGAGAGGAGAGAGTAAATGTTGAGTTCCAGGCTTGTTTATGAAGAAATTATTATAGAAGTCAAAAGTTACATTGAACATAGTAATAAAATGGATGGAGGAAGAAGGTAGAGTCTCATGTATCATATACATGAAGGTTTATAGATATGTTATATCCCTCAAGTGTGATAAATTGGCCATCCAAGTTAGTTAGTCATTAATAGGCCTAATGATACAAACAATGAAAAACCTAGGCAGTAGTGAAAAGATGAATAAGAATGTGTTTTCATGATAAAATTATTAAACCAGATGAATGGATATGTTTTTAAATACTTTTAATATATTACATTCATTTGAATAATCTTTGGATATCATGTGTGTGGTGAAATAATTACTCATAAGTTGACTTGTCTGGTTCAAATAAGACAGAGATATAAGGTCATGAGATTGGTCTGTAAGACCAATATTTGCCATTTGAACATATGATATTTATACATGAGAATGGTATAATTATTTCATAGGATAATTTACATCATCATAATTAATTTAAAATGTCTATAAATTTTTTAGATATCTAAATCACCATGATTGCATTTTGAGGAAAACTGGTAGTTCTAAGTAAGTTGTAGAGGTGTTCTTGAACTTATCTTATGAGTGGAAGTGTATAATTAATTTTTTAATGACCCTAAGGTCATATATATTATATATATTCATTTTTTTATCATATTTTAGTATCTTTTATATGTTTGAGATTCATTCTTGCAAGATAGTTTTAGACTGTACATAGGGCTAATAGGGAAATTTATCCTAAAGAAGGTTTTAAGGTATAAACAAAGGATTCATATCTAAAAAATAATGGAGGAGGTTATAAGAGTTTCTTAAATAATTATTTTAATGGTTTTCAAGTGTTGGATAAATCCATTTGGACATAAGAAGATCAATATTTGGTGTTAAGAGGACAGACCTAATACATTTAGGTCTCCATGAGAACTAAAAGTAAAATGAGGTCCAATTGAGTCATGATAGACCAAAATGGACTCAAATTTAATTTAAATATTGTTTATGAGGTGTCATAATACAAATTCTATGGTGAACCTAAGACGTTAAATTTGTGTGTCTGACTAAGTGGTATATGAACAAGGAATGGTATATATAATGTAGTTCTAGGTTTATTTGAGTAAGTAGAGTCATGAAAATGAAATAACACATTTTTGAGTAAAATTAGGTATTTTATATCATTATAATAGTGTATAGGATCTATAATTAATATCTTAAAGTGTGTCATCATATGAATATTAAGGTTATATGACCTAATCTATCTTGAAGAGACCTAGTTGAGCGAAGAGGCCTTGAAGGTAGTTTGAGAGGGATATGAGTGGGAAGAGGTAAAGAGGTGGTCATCATCTATTGTGTGAGAAAAATTGTGTTTTTAATGTGAACAAAGAAATCAGGTGGATGAGTTGGTTCTGAATCATCTAGGGGGTTGGTGCCTCCTTGCAAGTGGGTGTTTGCTAAAGCCTAGTCAAGTGGGTGCTTGGCTAATTAGGGTTGTTACTCCATGTAGATTTTGTGCTTCAATAAATTTGGTTTTTGCCTTATAGGATTTTATTCCATTTTTAAATATAAGTATTTTTCTTCCCCTAGAGGGTTTCCCATATATATAATGTGTTCTTGTGTTTCATGCTTATGTGGATAGTTACGCTTTCTAGATCTACATGTTTGTTTGAATAGTTAATTATTTATTAAGTTTAATTGAAATAAAGGTTTATGAATACTAATTCACCCCCATATAAATTTTGATACTAATATCCTAATCTGTATGTTTGGATGGCTCAAAAAATCAAGTTGATTTGACTCCACCATTTCCCATCCCTATTTAGTGGATCATAATCTATGAATAACTTGGATTAGACTGATTATTTTTCCAACCCTCTTATGTTGGTGTCTCAAGAAATAAATTAGGATATGAATCCATCATTTCCTACCCATGTGTAGTAGATGAAGCTAGAACTAAAACTATGTAGTGTCACAAAGCTGTAAAAGATGGCTCTAAGCCACTTGGGAATTTAGAAAATGTAAAATAGCTCAAGAGCTACTTGAGAACTCAATAATGTAAAATGGATCTAGTCCATTCATGAATTTCAACCACTATAGATATAATGAGGCATCATTTTGGTGTAATCCTAGTGCAAAAGTGGTGCATATGGTGTATCGAGTATAAAACATAGAAAATGACATAGATTTATAATTTTATCTTAGAGAAATTGGTATAAAACTAAGCTTATGGAAAATAATGTGCTACACACATTTCCCCTAATTCTAATATCTATGCATATGGATTCTAGAGTGAGTTATAGTAATCTGTTTCTATGCATATCTAAAACTAAAAAGAGAGTTATCATGCCATGCATGATACCCCTAATCTAGGCAAACTTATGTAATTATATGTAAAAACTGAGTATATATTGAGCATATTTTATAATCTATGATTGAGTTTGTGTAATTATTAAATGTACCTACTGTACCTTTCTGATAATTCTATAATTTTGTGTCTGAGGTTATTGGTCAATAACAAGATGGTTAGACTATATCACACTATGCTCCTAGTAGAGTATTATGCTATTGTCCAAAAGTTGACATTTCTTATAAAAATTGAGATGGATCTATGTATGACTATTTTTCAATTTATTTTCCATTAAATTTGAGATATGTAACACGTGTATTTGTGTTGAAAACTATGTTTTGAGTGCACTAGAATAGCTTGATCTCTATGACAAACCCTTGTGAATGCCCCTATTTTGAGGGGAGTTATTTAACCTCTAAAATAAATGTCTTCACAAGAAAAACTATGAATCATGTGTTTTATACTAAAAAACATATGATATCTATGTGATAAACTAATATAACATGAATACATGACATTGAATTGTATAATATATTGAGCATAAGTTGGCAATATATGATGTAAGTTGGTAATATATGATGTGCCATAAGAATTTAAGCATGTATATGAACAAAAAATCTAAATATATTCTGAGTATACTACTTAGGGGGGATGGGGGATGATGTTCATTAAGGCACCCAAGGAAGAAGGGGAGATGCATGACGTCCCTCATGGCATAAAAAAATAAAATGGATTTAAAATCAAAATTCAAGAGATAAGTGTCATGACCATGATGCATATGTGAAATCATACATACAAACACATGAGGCATAAAAAGTATGCCAAGGTCCCAAAATACAAGGGATGTGGGCATAGGTCACTAAGTTTAATAAAAGGAACACATACAAGGACATGTTCAAATGTCTACATACACAAAAGATCATTAAAGTTTGGATTAGATCCACATGGAAGGATATATTCAAATGTCCACATACACAATCAATAAGAATACATAAGGATATGGGAACATATCTAAATCATGAAAGCAATGAAATCACAATGTCATATTCAAATGCCCTCGAGTAGATGTAGAAGGAAAGAGACATAATGAAATCTATACCAGTGAAGATAAAAATGAAAGTATGCAATAATCATGTGGTATGAGTTTGTATAACATCAAAGATGTACATAAGCTAAGTCTATGATAGTAGTAATTGGAAAAAAATTAGTGGACTATAGGATGATCATTATCAAGATATAATCAATGCTAAATATGTGATATGGAGTATATAAAGATATAACCTAGCAAATTAGAAGATGTGTGTATGATGCCCCAAATGGGATAATATAACAATATTGAATTAGTATATATGTGTATGTGCCCCTAATGGGTGGATATTAGAAATTTTGTATTTATGTAGAGGACCATAGTCTTGTAGTAATCTACAAACACTCGAATGAAACAAGTGAAGCATGTATGTTTGATAAAATTGACTACACTAACATAGATAGAATATGTAGTTCCTGGAAACTAGAAGGAATGTAAACATGGAAATGCTTACAATCTAATTTTTTATAGAAATATTTGAATGTTCTTATATTTTTTAACGTATTATATTCTTTTTGTGTATAATCTATGTACAAACAAGATAAAAATGAAACTATGCACAGTTAATATTAGAAGTAAATGGGATTATGTACAAATGAAATGTACTAACTATAAAGACCTAAGAACACATCCATAAGATGTGGATAGTTAAATGATAGACCTGGTGAGAGGTTATCCAATGTTAGATACTGAATCTACCCAAACTTGAATAAATAATCATCATTATGATCATCATAACATTATATCTACATAAGTATATGCTTATCCTTAACATTAGTCTAGATTTTATGTATTCAAATAACATGTTGATCTATTGTGTAAGAAAACTCCTATGTAGTCCCAAGGTATACCACACTAATCACTATATATTTGTATGAAATTATGATTTTCACCTAGGCCATCATGTAAAATGTGAACTATGTATCCCTCATAACTAAAAGTTAAATATCTATCTGTCTGATCTATTATGTTATCCATTGCCTCTAATCATGTACTACCAAGTATAACCTATATGTGAGTGTTTTTGCTAATGAAAAAATGTAGTGTGTTGACCAACTTAAGGCCACATAAAACTAGTAGTGTGATATGTCCTAAAGAGTCCTAAAATTATGTATTGTGTTATAGATCCATCTCCTAATTCCCTAAGTGTTTTAAGAATGTCAGAGTACAAGTGTTGGGACAATAATCCTCATCTATGGAAACATTAGTGATGTATTGATCCTTGAGTAAGTTGGGATAGTCAATAGATCATTCCTTGAATGTCAAGGTCAGTGAAGAGTCTATTTTGGTGGCTATACTTGTGGAGGTAGAGGTTGTGTAATATGGATAGTGCCCTAATCTTTAAATTTATTAAAAAATTGTTTTATTTTCGATCATGTACCTATATCATGCCTAGTAATCTTATGAAAAGACAAAAGGGTATATCATCTTATTACGATAATGTACTAATGGATTTGTGGAAAAATATGGGTAATGCCATCAATCCTCTATCAAGTAATATTTGTAAAATCAATTGTGGTCTATCTTATGTACTACCTACCTAAATATAGATAATTAGGTCAATATCAATATCCATTAATGTAACCATATGTCTTGAATGTATCAAAGAATCTATCTCTAACTACAAGTTTATGGGCCTATATATAGGGTCTAGTGAAATGGTGGTGATGTATGTGTAGGGAAATATATGAGTGCCTTAGGATCATCTATATACTCTCCAAGGCCTACTAGTGTGAAGTTCAATCTACATAAATAATAATCAATGTTATTGTGTGTTGTATCATTCTTTGTGGTGGTCTATTAATCTATGTCTAATTTTTTGATGTATATTTCCTCTAAGTTAACAAGTAATGGTAACTATGTTGTGAATATCTCATCATTTTCCATGGGTAGGGATAATTTTGCTAAAGGAGGGTCATTTTCCATCATGGTTGAAAATACTTATGAGATAGGAGGATCTGGAACAAGTGTGGGAATAGTGGTACTAGATTCCCTTTCTTGTTATGTATGCATTTGTTCAATAAGAATTGTATAAGGTGGGGACTCTATGAGAACATGAGGTATCCCATCTGAATATATACTTGGGGTAGTAGACTTAGTGACTCTACAATTATTGAATGGTTGGATATCAATTAGATAAATATATAAGCATCCTTCATGTAAAAACTTGACACATATGTGCAAGGGAAAGGGCACTACCTCCATAAAATGTATCTAAGGTCTCATGAGTATTAAATTATAATACAAATGGTGAGGCATCAACTGAAACTATGTGGATAGGGTCTTTGGTCTGACCATGATATTCAAATTAATAAACCCCAATGTGTATTAAGGAATGCCATCAAAAACACAAATGTTATTATATGTCTTCTAAATAAATTTTATATTAACCCCCATAGTCTCTAAAACTATTAGGTTGCATATGTTAAGACATGAGCCATAGTTAATTATAACTCATTTAATAGCAGTGGTTTCAATTTGTTCATGAATGAAGAGTGGTAGATTCTAATTGATAACAATCTACGAGGGCATATCCTCATTAGCAAAAGATATATCTTCCTTAATGTCTTTTATAGTGTCTATGATAGATGTAAAATAAGTTTCCATTGTATCATGAGTCAAATATGTATTATTGAGTGTTTTAAAAAGAATATCTTTGAAAATGGTTGCCTTTTGAAGTAATTCTAATATAGAAATCTTGGTTGTTGAATTTATCAATTGATCAACATTATCATTTTCTTTATGTTGATCCCTATGTCTCATTGTATTGCATGGGGGACAAGGAGGGGTCATAAGAGTATGTTATTCCTCTATAAGATAAGGATGCATCCAATTTTTTCTAGTAACAACTCGAAACACAAATTATACTATTTTTTTATGGTGATTAGTAGAGGTGAAATGTGAGCGAAGGTAGTCAATGGGTCTAGGTGGAGGAGGAATAAAAGGAGGCATTTGAGATTTCTACCATTGAGTATAAATTATAAGTAACTCAAAATTGACCATGAAATAATTCTCTCTATAGAAGAGGAGCTCAATATGAGGTGGATTGATGTATGAAATACACTAATTTCTAACATGATCCATGAGATAAATGGCATATATGTGCATCATTATACAAATGGTAGGTAATAAACATGCATGAAAACACATAAGACTTTATACCAAAAATTATAAAATGGCTTTCTTCATAATGATCATGATGAAAAGGGTGACAACTAAGAAAATTCTATAAAATAATAATGGAGCCCCTAATGGTGCATTAGGGTTTTGATTAATATGTTCAAAGTAAGTTGGGTTCACTAAATGATTTATATTTTTTTGTATTATGGAATTTAACCCTAAGGTTGATAAAGATATGAGTAATAAATAAGGGAATAAAATACTACAATATCAACAACCATTGATTTGTAAAATAATTGACTTATTTTATTATTCTATAAATAGTAAAAAATTAGAAAAGGTGTACTTAGGTGTAAATTATGATTGAAATTGACAAGTGACAAGTAAGGAAGTGATGTAGAATCATGGTAGAGTGTTATCAGTAGAGAACAAGTGTCAAACCCCTCTTCATATAATAACACTACCCTCTTTTCCAATAACACATTACACTATTAACCTTTTGTGTTGCATTAATGACCCTATGCAGGTGAAGCAATGAACTCTTGGGTAAACATTCATTCTATTTTGGGAATCCAATGTTTATATGATTGAGACTTGGATAATCATATTTTATTTGCTTTGGTTGATTTCACTATGAAACCCTAATCCTTTATGCTTTTTAGTTTTTTTATGAACACAAATGAAATAAGAGTGGCATTAGTAGGGTAGGTTGGGTGAGACCTAAAGACCCCATGTGCCAATAACTACCTACATACCAATACCTCAAAATGGGATCAATCTTGATGTAGTTTTCCTAGTCTAAGTGAGTGATGTTGATATTCTTGAGTATGAATGATATGCTAATTTGAATGATTTGAGTGTGAATTGAGACTAGAAACCTAGATAAACATGATATTTAGGTTGTTTTAATGGATGTATGTAGAAATAGGGGTAAATAGGGATTAATAACCTTAATTTTCATAATTATTTGTGATATTATTCATGATAATTGTCATCTAAGGGATAAATGAAAGAGAGTGGTCCTTATATAGTGTTACAATTCTTGTTGAGACATGAAATGAGTCTAGATTGATCCCAAGATGTTTTGGGGAGTGGAAAGATGTCCATTGGTGGAAAAGGAAACTAAGGGTCATTAACATTTTCCCCTTTTCCAATAGTGTGTTATGTTATAGACTAATGGGGGTGTATTATTGTCTAATTGGCTATAATTTGTGAAAAAGGATCAAAGATGCTTAGGTGATGGCTGATTGATTCTCTCAGTATATTTAGGCATGGCCCAGATGCACATAAAAAATGGTAAAGGATCCAAAAAGGCCCTAATATAGGTTTAGGTATAAGATAAGGATAGGTTTATTTCAAGTGACACTCATTGCATTAAATAACATTTATATGACTACACTAATAAGCTTGAAAATATACTCTTGTTATTGTTAACTATGGATTCTATGTAATGATGTAGTGAATTTAGTTAATCTAGTTATTTGGATATAAGATAATGGTTAATATGATAATTTTTCTAAGGCTTCTCCCTTATAGACATGAAATAAAATAATAATTCATCCCTTAAAAAGGATAAAGTGTAATATTGTTTCATCTATGAACTATATTTTATTTGATATCTATTGCTTTTAATTAATCTATTATTTATGATTAATTAGAAAATCTTTGCTAAAACTCTGGATTGGTTGGGAATTATGAATTGTTGGATTTTATCATAATTTAATAGAATACATTAATTTGAATTAGGCCTAAGATAAATTTAAGATTATGGAAATGAATTTAAGAAAAAATATGTAGTTGGGAATTCTAATCTACTTCTCTATTTAAAAATTAATAATTTTGGATCTTGGCTAAACGAGCCCATTATGAAATATATGTACCATGAATTAAAGTTTAAACAATAAATTTTTTGAACTAATACAGTCTATAATTATCTATAATTAGCTTAGACTAGGCCAAGGATGGCCTCTTGCCAATAAACCGTTATCTTGTTTAACATTAGCAATTAATAAACTCTTGCTTGCTTTAATAAGAATATTATGAATACATATAAAGAATCGGGATCAACTATGATCCTTAGGAAAACACCAAGATCCATGATTTGTTGGTAAGAAGGGTGTGTGATAAGGAACCAAGTGAGTTGGTTATACTTAAAATATTATAAAATAAATAAAGAGTTCAATGTATATCCTTATTTTCTAAGTAGTAATAGTTATTGAGAATAATGAACCCTACTTAGGCATGGTAATGTACTTATATTACTAAGACAATGAGTGAGTGTTGTATTTCAAAGGTTTAAATATATATTTCATTGAATCTCTCACATTTTTTATGGAATGTGGATTATTTATTGGTAACCATGTTATGAATAACATGTTTAATTAGGATGTCTATTTATATTATGTTATATAATCAAGAAAAAAAGAGGTTGTCTCTATCATATAACATATGGCCTTGAGGGTTATTTATTGAGATTAAATGGCTATCACTTAGCTGGGAAAGCCTAAAAAAGTTTACTTGTGATTATCACTTGAAGGGTATAATCATCTATACTTGTAATTTATTTATATGAGTTAATGTTTCATGTAATTTAATTATAAATTTAATATAATTTATTATACCTTATGGCATCTCTATGGATTTAGAGTGGAGCAAAAAAGGGATAAATAAAATTTGATCAATTTTTTCAGTACTTGATTAGAGGGTTGTTATAATACTGATTAGGAAAATATTCATTTAATTAACACTAAGGAAAATATATTTCAGGTTCCATCTTGGTGATTTTTTTTCTAAAAAATCAGAGAAGACACAAATTACCTTCTTTTACACTACACCTTTTCCACTTAGATTTGGACCTCATTGTTTGGAAATTCAAACCTTTCCTCAATCTTTTCTAAAGCTCTACATAACTTCATTTATGTTTGGTCTATAAATATCAAATTTCATTCATCCAATATTTCAAATATGAACTTCCATCCTTGATTTAAATTGATATAAATTAAAATAAGAATCTTTAACGAGGAAACAAACAAAATATTTTTTTACTCTCTAACATTTTGACCTCTATCAAAGAAATTATTTACAATTGACTTCTTAAAGATGGTAATATTTATCCTCAATAGGTTGTGATCTAAACAAGTGGAAACTTATTCTCTCAAGGGACCTTGAAAATATGGTTGATATAAAAATTAGGTCTCCAATAAAAAAAATTGGATGTTACCTAGGGGTTTGGACATAAAAATAAAAATCGAAAGAGGATCTAGATGAAACCCTTGTTGGGTGGGTGCTAGGGGAATTATATGAAATGAAAAAAGGGCCTAAATGCTAAGATATTGTGAATCTCTAGGTAAATCCACAAAAAAATATGAGGAAAAATTAGCATCAAGAGTTTTAATTATTTCTTACGATAAAAAATAGACCAATCATGAAATTAAGGGGGAATCCCTAGTCATCTTAAAATCCATAAATAAAAACTCCAATAGGCATTAGTAGATTTATTTGGTGATATAAGATTGTAGGATTCTCATAAATCATGGTTTCTCTCATTTTATGAAATGGAAATAATTTATTTGGTCACCTTGCCAACATTGGGGTGAGTATTAATTCCCATAAGCAATATTTGAATTGGATACCACCCCATCCATTAATCGAAATATAAAATATTTAATTAAAAATGACTAGAAATCCCCCTCTCATGATATATAATCATCTACCATAATTAAATTGTTTAGGGTGATAAGGAAATTTATTTTTTTATTTTATTGGGCTTCGATGTGACTTGGACGGGGAAGCTAGTCTACATGAGATCCTATAACACCCACTACTCATCTTTGTCATGGCCATTTTTATGAGAAATGAATGGTTTGAAGATATTTATAGGAATCTAAAATGTATGCCTTTTATGCTTTGGTCTAAATTATTTTTGTTTGGTTATCATTAGTTTTTTTCTTTGGAATTTAGGTAATCATTCTTCTTAGTTGTCATTCATTCTATATGTACAAGCTTATTTGTTTCCATATTTATAACTTTGGTGTTTATAGTTTTATTATTAGACATTATATTCCTTTTTGGGGATAGGGTTTCACTCTAGAAAACTTTCTATGGGGTGAATTTTTTAAGGTTGTATGGGTTCTTTAACTAAACAAGGACAACTTTCATTCTAATTCATTATATTTCCTTATGTTTCATTCATTCTTAAATGAAATTTATTAAATCTAGGATTTGTGAGTTCATGATTAGTAGGTCTAAAGAATACACCTCTATAATATATGTTTATTATGTTGAATCAGCTTCTCAAGTTATTAAGTTGAATCAATTTCTCTAGGTTATTATTCAACTCATTTTGAGAACTTTAACATGGCTGAAATATTACTAAGATTTTCCCCTCTTTATTTTTTCTCTAATTCTCCAAAAATATAGTTATGGTAGACAAGAAATCTAGTTTTGAAAAGGCAAGGCCTTCTAGTAGATCCTAATGGAGTTTAAGGAAAGAATATCCCTTCAACATTGTGAAAGAAATTAATAAGGATTTGATAAACTAATACTCTTTGAATGATGTCCACTCTTCATTTTTAGGCCTGGTTAATGAATTAAAATTTAGTGTAAGACCCAATTTATTTATTTTAATTTTTGATATACTTACATTGATATTTTAAAAAAATTCAAATGGATATTTAAAAATTTATGTTTTGGTCAAATGGTATGTCGAGATAACATGATTTTTATGTGTCCATTACATGTTTCTACATGTTACCTTTTATTTTTATATCCAATTGATTAAAATATCTCAAATTATTATGGGTTAAATGATATTCAAGTTTTAGGAGGTCACATGAGGGAATAAGGACTATACCAAGCATAGGAGTACTAATGGTATTGGATGAATAGTAACCTATATGAAACTCTTAATTAAAATCTAATTCTAGTTCTACCTTATAAAATTATTTTGAGTATTTGGCATTTTTGACCTACCTATAATTGTTCATACCCCTTTTCCATATCTTTGAAGTTATTTTAGCTTTCTAGTGTGTCATAAAGATGATTAATAAACCAAATTAAGTTTACACTTTCACCAAAACTTAGATGAAGAAGTACACCCAAGTTTTTGATGTATTAAAAATTGGAAAAAATATTTTTAGGTGTATTTAAGGCCCTTTTACTAAAGATATGGATTTGATTTTTTTAATTCTTAAATAAGTCATTAGGATAACCCATGTGACCATTTATGACATGGGGAAGAAATATATTAATGATAATTGGTGAGCCTTGCTTGTCCACATGGGTTTAGAAGAGAAGCTATTCTTAGTAATAATTCTAGAGTAAGGGACAAGTGTATCCTTTCCATTAGCCATTATTTTTGGTGTCTTTTCTATAAGAGGATGAAAATCCTTCCTTGGAGGGTCTTTTTTTTGGGTCATTATTTTCATTTTAGAATGTGATCTTGATCTTAAAGAAGAAGAAGAAGCTTGAGTAGATAGGAAAATATGATTATATGTAGCATAAAGTCTTTTACACTTGATAATTACCAATCAAGGCTCTACCCTTCAGTTCTACACCTTCCTATTAAAAAGCTTGCACTTGTTATCTCACTATGCCTAATTTCTTATCTTATAGGCTGACTTATCATTATGATGACCTAGATTAATTGTAGACTAAAAAAATATTAAAACATGATTTATATCCTTCATTGTCAGTTACAAACCTTAAAAAAAAAACCTACCATACCAAACACTTGTATTTTGTAGACGGACACTAGCATCAACGTTAGTGTCTAGTTTTTATCAAGTGTGTGTACCAAAAAAGTCATCTAAACTATAAATATTTAGAAATGTATGGGTCAACCTATTTGTATTACCTAACCCTTTTGTGAGATATTTTAAAAACATGTGGTATAAATACAAATTAATTTCTACTCATTACCCATCCAAAAAATACCAGGTAAGAACTTATTCAAGCTCATTAAATAAATTACACAAATAATTTATACTACCCTATTATTCCTTATTTTTATATCAGTCATACGAAAAATCATATTAAAAGTTTGAAGCATTCAAATAACAAACCCTGAGTAGTATTTGTCAATTTAAAATATAGATCATTGTATGCCCTTGCATATAGAATATTTCACCCTAGTGCACACACAAGCCCACACTTAGGGAATAAATACATATGTTTGAGGTTGTCCTTAGAGTATTGTTTATGTAGGAAATGATCATTAATAAATGGATCCTTGAGGTCTTCTTGAATTCATTAGCCCACTAACCCATTTTCGGTAAGGTGAACTAATACATGCTGAAGAACTAGAGTTTCAATTATACATGGTCATACAGAGTGTGTGTGCATGATATAGATACAACAACATAAAGGTGACAAAAAAACCATAACATGCACAAGTGGTCATTTTAATACATTTAATATTACATATAGGACAAAATTATTGAGCTATAAACATAAAACATAAATGCAAGTGTCTATAGGTTGATGCAAGTGTCCAGTCCTTTTACAAATAATATTCTGGTAAACTTATGATTAGATCCAAAACAATAACTTTATTGATTCCAACTATGTACATCACACATCTATTAAACATATGTAAACAAGCTAAATATCATCTATTTTTCATGTTCAAATTATCAAAATATCAATTGGCGTTGTACTTCCTATATTTTTCATGCCTAAAAAATTTGTCCCAAAATCAATGTAATATTTTTTTGGTTATCTTATTTCAATGTTATTTATTTATTCACTATTTTTTCTTAATGTTTAACTATTATGATTCAGTTAATGCATAATTGAAGTGTGACACATATAATTATTAAAATATTTATTTAATGCATTTGATTTCCACCACGAGGCCACACTGATATTAGAATATAAGTGGAAGAGGTTAAGATCAATGCAATTCCAAAAATAAATAAATAATATCTTGATTAATGAAGTGGGACAAGTCATATTATTAAGAAGTATCAAATCATATTTTATTTACTCAAAGGATCACAAATTTATATAGCTCGATCAATAAACTCAAGAGAATGAAGTGAGTTAAATAACAATTAGTTAACACTAGATTACCATTTTAAGGTTAACCAAGGGAGAGTCATCTAACATTAATAGTTCTACTCTTCAAGTACTCAAGGCAATGAAACTAATAAATTTAAAGTGAACTAGTTAATAACAACTACACAATGATCAAACTCAAATTTTACTTAATTAAAAGTAACTATAAATATAATCCAACCACATGTACAAACTCAAAATGAAGGAAAATGATAAGCACCCCTAACCTATCCTAAGGACCTAGACCCAGTGCAACCACCACAACTTGGGAATCCTACATATCCAATCTATATAACCAGGTTTTCATGTAGTTTTCCTTAAAATTTTAATGGCCTCCTCTATGAGACATCATCACTGAATAATAATTGGTGATCTACACGTACAAGAGAACTAGTGCATCACTTAGGAGAGCTTTTAAATCTCTAGTCATCTACTCTAATGAATGACATAAAGTAAGGTCATAAATAACTATATATGTCATATTAAATTACAAGTTATTACCCAAGCACTTTCACACTGTGTCAAAATAAGAATATGTTTGACTAAGAACTTTTATTCTCTTATTTCAATGCACTCAATAATTTTGTAATCTCTAAAATTATGCTACCCACAGAAATCTTATCTCTTGAGAGAGTTTTTAAAGGTGACGCTAAGGTCATGACAACATAAAATAACTCATTCACTAATAATCAATGTGTTGATGCCTAAAATTGTATCATAGGTTTTACAGAGTGTTAAGAAATAAAATTCATTTCTAGATTCAAAGAATCCATTTCATGAGTAGCTGGTTGTGATATTCCTAAGATATTTGGTGGAATAGTGGATAATCAATTAAGTATTTCAAAAAATGATAATATAACTAGTTATTTCTTGGTCTAAAAGCTTTATTGTGAATATGAAAGTGATTCAAACTAAGTATAGTGAATTGTGATCAAAACCTAAAGACTAAAGTATAATCTAACACATATATTTACAATGAAAGCTAAGCTATAGTGAATTGATTAAAAAATGAGAAAAAGGAAGGGTAGGGTAGAGAAGGAAAGTATCTCTAATCTTTAGTCCATAAATTATGAAAAATATTAAATTTCATTGAAGCATGCACCAATACTAATATATGACATGAAATAGATAAAGCACATATCCTACCATATATCATACAAATGTCTAACGAAAGGTGAAACAATGCAAATAAGAAACTAGATTCAATTTAAAGATTTACTCCCACAAATAAATTACATTAACACATTTGCAAGGAAAGCATGGAAAATGAAATGAATCTAAGATATTTTAATCAACCTAACATAAACACAAATCTACAACTCTACATTTATATATGCACATAAAGAACCCATAGAAATAATTCAAATCTAAACATTAAACTAGATAGTTGAGGAAGCAACCATAATAATAATCACACAAATAAATACCATACAATATTTAAACAATTACTTGTTTTTATTGATTTATCCAATTTTAAAAATAATTTTTTAATCAAAAACTCCCTCTCTTTTACAAATGATAATACCCTTTTTATAGAAAACTAATGAGGTATGTCGGTTAGTCATATCAAATGACAAGTGCACAAGTGTCAAGGATAGTTGTCCTTCTATAACATTCAAGAATTAGACACTTTACGAATGTACTGACCTATAAGCAATGCACTTTAAAAAATTTCACGTGATTTTAAAAGATGGAATATTCCATTTTCAAATGATATGCATGTTTCTATATAAGAGAATATTCTAAATCAATAGATTTGACTTTGAGACTCCTTTGTTGTTGTAGTCACTTGTCTTTGCTATAGGATATTCATTAATTTACTATGTTGATCATAAATTAGATTTAATTTGATGATTAGATCCATGAAAAGTTCTTCTTCTTGATTAATAAGTTCTTTGAAGTCTTGTTTAGCCCTATCCAAAGATTTCTTGATGCTTCTAACATCTCCAATTATCTCTTTTAAAGATAGGATCATGTCCAAGATCCTTTTTTTGTTATCCCCTATTTTGCCTTAGCTTTGATTTTTCACCTATTACATTAATTAGGTTGCCCTATGTTTTAAATCCTCATCTATTATTAAGCCAATGGGACTAGATTATTTAAGTCTTTGATCAGGCTACCCAATATATGCCTTAACCAATTCTCCAACTGTATGAAGTCTTTTGAAAGATCTTCCATAAATATAACCATATCCATATTCAAATGGGCTAGGCTAACTATATTAAATTTAAGAATTTGGTCCTCTATCAATATATTAATTAGCTCCTTCACATTATTATATGAACCCTACCATAGGTTTCCTTAGTTCATAGCCAAATGTACCCTATTTTCCCACCATATCCTACTTGGGCCTTATAGCTTTCAAAGAGATAAATATGTCATACACGGTTGCCTCAAACTCATTAATCATATCTCCTAGAATATATAGAATAGATTTTTCCTCTAAATTCTTCTTTTGTTGCTTTATCCCTTTGATAAAATTTTCTAACTATTTTTATTGTGCTTGGGCCAACTTCAAGGAATCTTCTTTAAATATTGCATTTTCACCAGGTCTGTATACTTACTTCTAAGTTAAATTAGTCAAGGGATCCACCCTTTGATATGTAATTTATTCACCATATTTCATGACCCTTTTCTTGGTCACCATTTGCAAACCAATAGTCTCCAAATGAAACTTGACCCCAGCTAAAGATTGAATCGCATGTGGAACTGAGGCCTCTATTTGTGATTGGGTTTTTGATTGGCTGAGAGAAGCCAATCTCATTACCTCCTCCTCTTTTATATAAATGATCCATGACTTAAATTATTTCTATAGAGGGATGTTGGTAGCTTTAACCATAGCCCAAGGATGATGGATAGTAGGCAACTTTTCTATCCTTGGTTTATAAATAAACCACTCTATAAATTGGTGGTCCATACAATAAGTTTTCCTCACTAAAAAAATTGGATTCACTCAAAGGAGTATTGATGGTCACTTTACGTCTCTTAGTCTTTGAGACAAGTATAGTCTTAGCTTTTATTTTAGGAGGATTAACAACCACCAAGTCTAATGCTACTTCTTTACCCTTTTCCACCTTCTCTTCCTCAACCTTTGCCTCTTCTATACTGAATCTATATCATAATTAATGGATAGCATATTTAATGCATCCTCAATAAAATCATTAGGATATAGCGCTATCATATGAACCACTCTTTGAAATTATTCTTGATCTACTACTTTAAGAGATTCATGAGTTGATGAACTAGAAACAATCTCATTTGGCCTTTTCTTCTTAGGTTAATGCTCTATTTGTGTCTCTTCTTGTGTATTAGTTGATGGAAGTTTGGAAGATGCACCACTTATCAAATGATACTTTATGGGGCCTAATTTACATATATCATCCACATTTTGATCTCTTTATAACTTAGAGTCAGGTCTTATGTTGTGTTCCCTTAACCTCCTAAAAACTTCATGTATTGAGGATGCTTTAATGTATATGAAGTCAAATGAAATGATCTCATGTTCATATGGTACATTAAAAATACCCTTGAGCCTCAAATGTTCCTTAACCTCTCCATATGAGTCCCATTGCCTAAGATCATCCATTTGTAGGTTGAAAGACAACCTATGTTTTGATGTAGCCTCAATATTATCCCATAACCTAAATATATTATTGTCAATTTCCATTAGAAAACTTTGTAGGTGACATTTTCCCTTAGTTTTGAAAAGGCCATCTATACCATGGAACAACTAGTAGGCCACCTCTTATTCTACTAGTTTATTAAGAATATAGACTGATAACTTGAGAGGAGAATTTTGATTTCCCTCAATCCTTATGATAGTAAAATTAGGGTATAGACATATATCCCCCATTGATTCAACATATTTCTTGATTAGAGGGTTTAATCTCTTCATTGGAATACTAGTTATAGCTTCACTTAGTGTAGGGTAGACATAATAAAAAATAAATTGAATGTGGTCTATATGCTTATAGATGTACAACTTGGAATAGTATTGGGAGATGGTCCGAGTACCACTTGGAGACCATTCTCTTTGGTTGGTAATCCTTATAGTTACACATAGGTCATCTAAAAGATAATACATCATGTATAATTCATTCTTCTTCCTATTCCTGATTACATATATTTGTCTTCTCAGGGAGATGTTGATTGTCTCACTCAATGGAGGAACTATCACCTTTTCAATAATGAAATACACCATGGGTACCCACATTGGATTACATATTTTTTATTTTCACACCCATATAATTTGTTAAGCATTGTCATTATCATCCTGACTTCAAGCCTAAACTGACTTATTAGGTTATCTTAGTAGGGTCTATAATAACCTGGTTACCAAATTCTAACCACATGGCTAGGGTATCCATCATATTATGCTATTTAGCCCATGAATTAATATATTTTAGGTTAATTTGGGTCTTAGGCAATTTTTAATAAGACTCAAATGCAATTGGGGAAATGTAGGCAACTTTCCTCTAATTATGTTCATTAATTAACATGCCTTTATCTATCTTAACTTCCTTAAAAATAGGACCAAGAATATTAATGCAATGGAGTACTTCAAATTTTTTATCTGCATAGTGAAGTTTAGTCATCTAAATTACTACAATATCATCATATAGTCTCTTTTCTAAGAGAATATTCTCTTCTTCCTTGGTGATCACTGGTTAGTTTTCAATTATCTAGAATAGTTTAGAAATATTGTTATCCCCTAAGCTCAAAATAGAAGTTAAAAACTTGATGTCTTTGAACACACATACTTCAATATATGATTTCAAATATATCTCAATTTTTTAGTTTAAAACATATTTATGGGATGCCATTATTACACTTCTAATCAAATTATCCAATTGTAGACAATAATCTAACTATCTCAACTCAATTACAGTAAATCTAGAGATAATTAGGGAAATCCATACACTTTAAGGATCTTAAAGGTTCACATAGGGTTTTAATGGTAGTAAAAAAGTTTGGGCTATGAGATTTTGTGCCTTAGATTTTATTTAAATTTCACATTTATACCTTCCACATGCTTAGGTCCATAAGATCTCTAATTTGATGTGTTCTACTTATATGGCATTGTCATGTCACACTACTCATTTATTTAAAATATGACCATTTGTTACTTTTATACATGTATCATTACCTCATGAAATCTTGAAGCTTGATTAATTTTAACCATTGATTTATTAATAAGCCCTCTAGCCTTGACTTCATCTCTTGCCATTGATCTTCCATCTGAGCTCCTGAGAGTGTGCCACTTGGCAACTCCACAAGATCTTTATGTACTTGAAAATAGTATTCATCACTTTATTTATCTCACACCACATATTATTATCTCATTCAATCTAGCCTCTTTTAATTTTTTACTACACCCACACCATTGATCTTGAATGTATGATCAAATGCGGGTCATCAATCTTCCTTCTAAAGGATTAAACTCATACCATTGATCTATTGACTACATGATCAAGAATCGACCATCAATTTCCTTCTTTATGCAAAAGCGTGCATGCAATCCATTGATTTACTTAATCACTAATTCAAATTGTGACACTTGTCACTTCTACATTTCTTCTTATTATTCTTGACTTGTTGACATTCTCTCATCATTAGATTTGTTACTATTTTATTGAGATTATGATACTTATCACTCTCACATTTGATTTTAAATTCTTTTGATGCTTTTATTTATCACTCACCATTAGACATCCATTACATTATTAACATGCACCATCGATTAA
Organism: Torreya grandis; assembly: GCA_037957365.1. NCBI lineage: Eukaryota > Viridiplantae > Streptophyta > Pinopsida > Cupressales > Taxaceae > Torreya > Torreya grandis. Next base: position 4,372,870 of record JARHVA010000771.1, on the reverse strand, counting down.
TTCCTTGGACTTATGAACTCCAAATTTACTTGTAGGTCATTGATCTTTGGTTCGAGATCTTAAGATCTTGCCACTTAGCATTTTCATGTTTAATTGGTACCTATTTTTTCAGATAAATGTTTCTTTATTTCCTAGAAGAAAGTTGTAATACTTGAAATAAGGGTGGGACTAATAGAACCTAGATTTGGTTTGTGCTTCATGATCTAGATGGTTATAGATACTCCTCTTTAGCTTGGGAAGAATGACCTACAAATGATAAATCAATAAAGAGATGGTTGATTAGTTAGATAGTAGAGTGGACTACTTAGTCAACTATATCCAATAATTACAATCTTCCATGGAGGCTATCAATCCATACTTTTAAACAATGAAGTTCTATAAATGAAAGATAAATTACTTGCATAAATAATAGAAGATACTAAAATCAAATGTAAGTAGTGGTTAAAAGAGATGAATTTGAATAATTATATAAATAAATGATTGAATATTAATGTCAAATAAGTTGGGTATGGTTTAGAAAATATGGTGATGTTTTATTCTCAAGCAAAAGGTCAAAAAGTGGGATCTGGTTAGGGTTTGATAGGTGAAATTAGATTATTATTAGAATAGTCAAATAGTGATCATCGGTGGTTAGGTAAGACCATCGATAGTTAGGGTGACCATCGATGGTTGGGTAATCATTGGTTGTTATGGATAGACTATCAGTGGTTAGGGTGACCATCAATGGTTACTATGGGCTTTGGTCTGGGTAAATGTAGGTCTAGTTGACAAGGTTATAGAATGGATTATGTAAGGTGGGATGGCAGATAAGATAGAGAAACTAATTGCTTAATCTGATAAAAGATAGATACTAAGCTTTTTGGCCTAAAGATTATGGAGGTAGTTGGCTAAAAAACATGGTAGAGTTTAGAGAAATTTTAGTACAATAATAGTGTCATGAATATGACTAATGAATTAAAACACCTTATATCTTCAACTTGGTTGCTAGAAGAATATCTACAAAATAAGTTCTGATATAAGAAGTTTTGACAATTATTAATGGTATGTGATGCTTGATTTCTCTGATTCTAGATCCCTTTCACCTCCTCATCTCTTTTTATACAAGGAAAGGAGAGGTGAAACAATAAGTTCAATAAAGTGTCAATAGGTCATCTAATTTTATTCTTAACATGCATAATTATGTGATTGATTAAGTATAAAAAAGAAATGTAGAGTTAAGATAGATTTAACCCTTTAAGGTGGTTAAAGGTTAACCATCAATGGTAAGGGTGACCATTATTAGTTGATAAGTTAAAGTTAGAATAGTTAAAGTTAATAAATTTGACTTAGGTTTTGTATTTGAGGTTTTTCAAGTGGTCCAGAGGGGGTCCAAGGGTGTTCTTGGGGTTAGTTCAACATCTAGAACCATTGTGTGTGGTTTTCTAGTGTTTAAAATTTTCCCCTTTTTATGTAGTTTATATCAACAAGCTATAAAAAAATGGATTGTGGGTCAAAAGTTAGGTTGCCCTAAGTATGGAAGGAGGTGATCCCCCTCAAACTAAGATTTGATGAGCTGAAATAAAATTAGGTGTGGGTTTGATGAGTGGGTAAGTTGGTGACAAAGTTCATGATAGGTTGGGAACTAAAGTGAAAACATGCATACAAAGTGTGACTAAGTGTGATAGTCAATATTGTGCATTGATTAGGTTGTCATGGTTAGTAAAAATAAGGTTATCACCAAAAAGACAAGTGACAAGTGGACCACATGACCACATTTAGGTGTGGTGGTTGGGTGGCACTTGTAAACACAAGTCTCCTAGGCAAGGTTAGTGTTTTCATAGGTATCCAAAGTAGGAAGTGATCTTGAGAAGACATAATTGGTCAGGTGTGTGAAAAAGGTAGCAAAAGTTTAAATTTATTCAAGATGGTAATTTAGTTAGTACAGTTAAAAAAGACTAAATCAATGTCATCGTAAAACATGCAAAAGTTGGGATATTATAACCCATGATGAGGTTTAACATGGTCAGTTTTTTGGTGGAGTAGGTAAGCTCCATTGGTAGGTGGTTGGATTGGTTTTGTGTTAAAATTTTGTTTGAAAAGTTATGAGTGGGAGGGAAAAAGCCTAAATTATTTGATTATTGATGATCAAGGATGATCATCGGTAGTCACCTTAACCGTTAGTGGTCATATGTCAGCCCTAAAATGGCAAAGACAAAAAAGCTATCATAAGTTTTATTCTCTCATTATGAATTTTTTACCTTCGATGATTTATACTATAACTCAAGTGAGAGAAATGATAATTGTTGGCTAGTTGAAGTGAGTGGTTAAGATATTAAGTGTTTATTTAGTTGATTAAGGGTGGATTGAGGATGTACAAGAGTTAAATAAGAGTGTGGGGTCATGTGGTGGTCCTGTGGGTACCTCCATGATAGCAGTCAAAGAATGAGGTAGGTGTTGTCATTGAATTGGTGGTTTAGATTCAAATTTAGAAGGGTAGGTTAAATACAAGAGGGTAGAGTAGAGATTAGATAGAGGTATAAGTGGATTTTTTTGTTTGTTTAGGTAGATTAGGGTGATAGGGTTAGGTTAGTGTCATCATTAGTCACATACAATGACCATCGATGGTCACTATCAATCATCAATCGTTGATACGTGACTGTCCAATGGTCAAGGTCTCAACTATCAATGGTTGATCACCCAACCATCAGTGGTTGAAGGGTGATTGGTGATGGTTCCAAAAGAAACCATCATTAGTTGACATGTGGTTAAAGTTTTTGTAGAGAGATAAAATAAGGTTGGAGTGATGAAATGATTTTTTTGGTAAGTGTGATTAGGTAAGTAATAGATAGATTAGGTGAATAGGTATAGGTTATTAGTGAAGGTTTTTGGTAAAGATTATAGGTGAAGGTTTTATAGGTGAAGGGTGTAGTTTATGGAGTGTAGATTAAAGGTTAAAGTTAAGATTTTGGTTAAATGTTTTAGGTAGTGGTTGAGGGTAGTAGTTAACAGTTTAGGGTCAGAAGGTAAAGTGAGTGATGTAGATAATATAGGTAAAATAGTTGAATTTGAAGGAATTTCTTGTTTATAAGTCGAATGAGGCATAGTTATAATTATTGAGGTGAGTACATTAAACTAGGAGGTAGGGGTAAGTGTTAAAACTTGTAGGCAAAAAGTGTCAGATTAGGTGAACTAAGGTAATAGTTTCTAACCTTGCAGGCATGGGAGTAGATATAGATGAGAGACCAGGTGCATTGAATACTAGATGAGGTATAGCGAGGGATGACCTATATCGATTGAGATCATATAGAAGATGTGAGCCTTGGAGGTATGAGGTACTACCAACACGTACCTCAATATGTGGTGATGTTAGTGGTACTCATTAAGAGATGGGATCCTACCACTAACACCTTTTTATTTCCTATATGCAAGATGACCATTTTTCTTGAGGATATCCACAAGATCGCATAACTACCTATATAAAGTGAGCTGATCTACCACTTTTAGGGTGAGGAGAGAGATGTGTAGATGTATCTCTTGTATGGAGAGGACCATAAGTTTATGATGTGGCACTCAAGAGGTTTCCACTATACATCATTGTACTAGAGGAATACAGACATGAAGAAGCTACTCACTATGATGATGATAGTGGTCATGTGTTATGTGTTACCAAATTTTAGTAGTGGGATATTCCCTTACTTATTGGTGGGGGTGCTTGTTGAGATGTGGTTGGGTCACACAATGTTTTCATGGGCTCCTATGTTATTAGTTTAGATTTACTAAGAACTATGGGGATTCCAAGATCATAGGAGATATGGGATCAGTGTTAGATTTGTTCTTCATTTTTGGGCTTATGAGCACATCTAGGTGATATGACCTATGGGGATACCATGGGATGGTTTTATTTAGATGGGTTTTAGGGTTGGATATATTAGGTGGAGAGGTGATTATTCCCTCTTAAGACCAAGAGGAGGGGCATATGACATAGACTAGTACAAGGACCAATTGGATGCCTTGGTTATGGGAGACATGATTTGGAGACTGTATGCCAAGTTTTTAGGATGAGCACACTATAAGATACATACCCTATAACTTTAGAGCTATAGATGGATCTATAGGAGGAGATATCATGAGATAGAGCTCATTTTATTTTATAGGGTACAAAAATAGTTTGACCTCATGAAAGATATACTTAGGGTGTTTTTGAGGTATAAGATGGAGGATACAAAGTTTTCACTACCTACTCTATAGACAATTTAAGATTTTATTAATTGGGAGTATTTACTAATGAAGATTGATGTGGAATACTTAGGTATTAAAAATTCCTATCCTACATGGCACCAGGCACATTATGCTATAGCTAATTTTAGAGGTGATGTTGGTGGTCAACAAAACATTGATGTTGACCTAGATGGGGGTGATGAGTAGGTGGGAGTTAGTGGTGTGTGTGTGTGTGTGTGTGTGTGTGTGTGTGTGTGTGTGTGTGTGTGTGTGTGTGTGTGTGTGTGTGTGTGTGTGTGTGTGTGTGTGTGTGTGTGTGTGTGTGTGTGTGTGTGTGTGTGTGTGTGTGTGTGTGTGTGTGTGTGTGTGTGTGTGTGTGTGTGTGTGTGTGTGTGTGTGTGTGTGTGTGTAGTGATCTTTTAGATGGACTAGACACAAGTGGATATAGCCATAACACACGCATCCTTGGTATTAGCATAGGCATCCTTGGTAGTAGCACAGGGTCAGGTGGCCACTTTTACAAGAGAGAGATTAGGCTAGAGCTTAGGTAGTCATGGTTATGTAGGAGAGAGATTCTCTCTGATAGATAGGAGGAGGAGTAGTGGCAACTACGAGACCACCAGGGACTATATTGATTGATAGTGGAGGATCTATAGTATTATGAGGCATTGGTTTATTATTAGATGTTACGATGATAGTGATGATTATGGCTATGCTAAAATTTAATGAGTATATGCTTCCTCATTTATATTTATACATGTGGTGGATATGTGTGAATGACTCATTTATTTTTGATGTATGATTAAATTATAATAGATATGATAGATGGTTTAGTTGATGTGATTTATCTCTAAATGATGTTTTCTATAAGAGATGTTTAATTAATTAAAATGTTCTTATGGTTAAAAACATTTAAACAAATAAGGTAAAAACACATGGTTAAATGCTTTTTTTATGGTGTTGTAGTATTAGAAACACATAGAGTAGGTTGGATAATGAAACTAAATATGAGAAAGGAAGAGAAGACAATCAAAAGAGAAATGTCCTAATAAATGTATCAACCAGTATGAGAGAATAAGAAGGTATGATGCTTCTTCTTTGGTAAGCATTAAAATAAACTGAATCTGGATCAGATGATGAACATAAACCCTTCGAATGATGTTTATTAGCATTCATTAGCTGGTTAAAAGGTGTCTTGATCACATATTGTTAATTAAGCTCAAAATCCCTTGCTAATAGAGTGTATAAAAGGGGAGGGGGATGAAAATGGGACCTTCTAGGGAGACTAGCTTGCCTTTTTTGTATGTCACCAAAGAGCCAGTATAAACAATTCCATGTCATATAAGATGTAGACTAATTGATGCAGGAAGTCTACTTATGAAATTTGATTGTGGATTTTAAATTTAAGTTTGAATTTATTGATTTTTTATAATGGGTCTTTTGTTAATTTGTTATTTCTTCAAAGGATGGGAGAATTTGATCGATGCAAGAAGCTTCCAAGAGATTGATACACTTTGACCAATGCTTTACTCAGCCATCCTTCAAGGGAGTGGTATAAGTTTGTGAGATTTATTTAAGTATTTTTCATAGTTTCCCTCAAAGGGATTAGTCTACCTTATATTGATAAATTTTGATAGGTGTTGGTAGCTGTCCTTCAAAGAAGTATTTTATGAATACTAAAAATGACCCCTGATTATTTTTTGCTTGATTTTTCTTTCGATGACATAGACTTGATTATATGGGCTTAGAGGTTAACCTTTATGAATTCAAAACTAAATCACAAGAAGGTTGATGGTGGCTAAAAGAGTTTTAAGTGACAAAAATAATGGGAATCCATCTTATAAGGGGGGATGGAAAGTACCATGAGGATCATTGCATGGGTAAAGTTGTGGTACCCATGTTTAATATTAGGTGAAGACTATAATGGATAATCACATGATTCAATTGTAATCAATTATCCCTAAATGAAAGAGATGAATGTCAGTGAATACAAGGGATGAGTTTAAGTTAGATAAAGAGGTGAGTTTGATCTCATTTAACAAAAGAAAAGACATAGATGAAAAGCATTAAGGGGCTTAGGTTCTGGTTTCCCTTCAAGGGAGGATAACTAGTAAGGTCCTAATTTATACTTGTGTGTTATGATATATGATCCAAGCCAATTGAAATTAAATGTGTCTCACTTTCCTTTCTTCATATTGGTGACATGTTTATTTTACTTTAAAATGAGATATTTGATATTGAATTTTGACACTTTAAAGTGTTTTTTATAATCATGATTGATGCATTCTTGATAGACACGAAGATGAGTGATCACTACTAAATGATGCTCATCATGTAGCTCAAGTTGGGCTTAATGTTCTTGATGATAATCACTCTCAAAAATGATATCTTATCAAGATATGTGAAGGTCAGTAATTTGGTCTTCGAGAGGTAAGACATCCTCAGCTCTAAAACCAAGAGAGAAAGGGGTAGCACCCATAGGGTTTTGAATGCTAGTATGATAGGCCCATAAGGTGAATGGGATGTTTAAATTCCAATCCTGACTAGATGCATTAACTATTTTAGTTAGCATGTTATTGAGAGTTTTATTATAGTCTTTCACCTTTCCATTTGCTTGTGGATGATATGATAATGAGATACTTAACTTGATACTAAACATGTCACAAAGACCTTAGACTTGTTTATTTTTGAAATATTTTCCATTATCAATGATAATTTTATGAGGAACATAAAAATGATAGATAATGTGATGGTTGATAAAGTTGATAATATTTTTAGCTTTGGTTGAGATGAGAGGAATAATATCAACCCATTTGGTGAAATATTCTATTATAGCAATGATAAAATAATTTTTCTATGAAGAATGGGGGTTAATTTCTCCAATAAGATCTAGATCCTATTATGAGAAGGGATATGAATCCTTAGATACTTAGATATTATGGCAAGTTATGTGATGTAAATTAGTTTGTTGTTTACATTTGACACACTTTTCACATAATCACAACAATCTTGGTTGAGTGTGGGCCAATAATAGCCAAGGTGAAGGATGCATTTAGTGATAGCTAGACCACTAAAGTGTCCCCCACATATCCCATCATGCATTTCCCTAGTAGCATGAGAGGATTTGTGAATACATAGGCAGGAAAAGAAGAGACCATCAAAGCCATGTTTATAAATAATACCCCTATTATGGTATAACATGAGGTGATCTAAATAAATGTTCTTCGAGTATTCCTAGAAAGACCAGAAGGAATAATGGAAAGGTTGAGATATTCAAAGGTCTATTGATGTTAAAGGTAGAGTTAGGTATCCTCCACATTGAAGATGGTAGGAGAGTCTGATTTGACATAAGAGAGATGGATAATTCAATGAATAACAATAGATATCTTAGATTCAAAGTGTGAAAATGTGATCTGTACGTGAGAGAAGCCATCATGTTGGTAAATTTTTTTATAGATTATGGAGTGGTTTGGATATGGTATTGTTCAAATTATGATAAGAGTATATCAACTAATTGGTTTTAATATTTAAAAACATCATTATTTCTTTGAAAAGATCCATTAATTTGATTGACCATAAGATGAGAGTCACCAAAAATGTTGATTGTTTTGAATCCTATGGCTAATGCAGTTTGGAGACCTATCATTAAGGCTTCATACTTATCTGTATTGTTGGTACATTCAAAATATATATTGAAGGATAAAAGAAGAGTTTCACCATGAAGGGAGATAAGGATGATGCTATATCTTCCACCACATTGACACTTTGATCCATTGAATAAAATGGTCAATTGATAGGTAAAGTCTACCTAAGAGAGGGTTATGATGGACTCATTTGGATACTCAAGAGGAGAAGGTGGGTTGTCTGCTAATGGTGCTTTGGCCAAGTGGTTGGAAATTACATGCCCTTTAATTAACTTCTACTAAAGGAACTTAAGGTTAAACTCAACTAAAAGCATGAGTCACTTGGCCATAGGTTGGCTTTGGTATGGTCTGGATTGTATATACTTAAGTGGGTTAGTATTAGTTATGACATAGGTCTTGTGGTTGAAAAGGTAGTGGTGAAGTTTGGTAGCCATGAATACAAAAGATAGGGAAAGTTTCTCGGTATGGGTGTATCAAGTCTTGTACTCTCCAAGCATATGACTAATTTAGTAGACAGCTTGGTCTTTATGCTACTCATCTTGATGAGCCAGCATTACCCCTAAGGAGTGGTTAGTGGTAGAGATATAAAGGTAAAAAGGTTGATATTACTTGGGATGAATGAGGATGGGTAGAGATATAAGGTACTCTTTAAGTGAATCAAAGGCCTTCTAATAGTCATTGTTCCATTTAAAAGATACATCCTTCTTAATAAGGTGGTGGAAAGGTTATCATCGATCTGAGACCTGAGAGATAAAATGATGAATGGATTAGAGGTTCCCCTATAAGCTATGGATTTTATTGAGTTGGGTGGGAGGAGGCATGTCGAGGATTTCTTTGATTTTGGTAGGATCAACTTCAATTCCTTGAAGGGAGATGATAAAGGCAACGAGCTTTCCTAACAAAACCCTAAAGATACACTTCTTGGGATTAAGGTAAACATCATAATGGATAAGTCACTCAAAGATAATCTTAATAATGGAAAAATGATCTTTACTGCATTTGGATTTCCCAAGAAGGTCATCAACATAGTCTTCTATGATTTTGTGAATAAGGTCATGGAAGATGTAGGTCATGGTGTGTTGGTAGGTTGCACCAACTTGTTTTAGTCCAAATGGGATGACCCTATAGAAGATGGTTCCCCATGGGGTGATAAAGGTGATTTTGTGTTGATCTTTAGGGTAAATTAGGATCTAATTGTAACCCAAGAATCCATCCATAAGAGATAACATCTAGTGGTTGGTTGTAATATCAACAAGTTGGTTAATACTTGGCAAAGGAAATTCATCCTTTTGGAAAGTGAGGTTAAGGTCATAAATGTCCACACAAATGTGAAGTACCCCTATGGTTTGGGTGATAGGTATGACATTATAGACCCATTAGGTATAGTAAATGGGTTGAATGAAATTTATGGATAGGAGACGTTGAAGCTCCTCTTTGATGAGAAGGGATATGTGAGGGTCCATTCATCAAAGTTTCTACCTAACTAGCTTTGGCATTATGGTTGGTGACTATGTTGTGAGTAGCGATAAATGGGTTGATTTCTAGAATGTCATTGTAAGACCAAAAAAGTGTTATGTTAAGGTCTTTTAGGAAGGAGGGGAAGTCTCAAAGCTCCTCAGAAGTTATTGATTGGATAATTTTGATGTGTGGATTATCTAAAGTGCCCAAGTTGATATCCATGGTGGATTCATTTAAAATAGTTAAAGTCTCCAGAGGAAGAGATTTTAGATAGAGGAATCTTATACATCAAGATAGGTGAGAATAGAATTGTCATCCCGACACTGAATGGCATTAATGGTAGGAGATTCATCTCCTACCATCTCAAGATGGGTAAAAAGAATGGTTACACCCACCTTGTCCTTTTGATAAGTCAATGGTCTAAGGATGATCATGTTGTTGAAAAAAATTTATGGGGGATGATGTCTAGATCATCAATTGTTGATAGAGAAGGGGTTGGTGAGGAAGGGATATCTTCTTCAATAATGGTGATGGGAGGTGGGTTGGTTTTCTTTTCAAGTGGTGTGAAACTAAAGCCATAATTTTCATGAGGTTTTTAGGTTTTGATTAGAAAAAACTTGTATAGCCCATATGCATATTGGCCTATATTAAATCCCTTCCAAGAACACCTATAAATATGTCTTGACAAACTCTAATTTATCTAGATAGGAAAAAGTAGAGGTGAATGGTTGACATGAAAAAGAGGTGGAAAAAGTGTCAAGGGGTTTGTTAAGTCCCCCATAAATGAAATTGTTTTGAAAAGTTAAGGGCCCAAAAGGAACAATGGTTCTAATATTGGGGTCATAGCTAGGTTTTTATTCAAGATTCCCATACTTTTCAGGAGTAGGAAAAGTATCTAGTGTCAAAAGGCAATACTCCCCTAATGAAAGACATTGAAAGGTTGATTCTAAAGGGTCCATTATGGGGATTTGTGTAGAAGGGATGGATGAGATGGTGGATGATTCATCAGTAAAATAAGATGGGGCTTCATCTTTTATTGGTTAAGATTTTTTGGATGGGGTAAGTAGAATGTTGTTGGGTTGGTACGTTATATTTCATGATGTTAAAGGACTCAAGTCAGCTTGTATGGTAACAACTTGACCTTCATGTTTAAATTTGATGCATAAATGTAGAGTGGATGACACACAACCCATTAAATAAATCTAAGGTATTCCCAATAAATTTTGTTTACCAAAATTTACCTTTTACTACATAGACGAGCTCAGAAAGCATGTGGGGTCCTAGATGAATGTAAATGACAATAGTTCCTAGAGTCTTGGATATGGTATCATTGAATGATCAGAGCACCACTAAAGTTTTAGACATAATTTTCTCATGTAATTTGAGTTGGTTATATGCATGGGAGGAGATAATGTTGATGATAACTTCCCCATCAGTCATAACCCTCTTGATGTGGGTTTGGATGATGTACATAGTAATAAAAAGGGGAGGATCTGGATCATCTAGATGGATGGAGGGTATTTTCAAATCCTTAAAGGTAACAAGGTTGGAATGTTAAAGAGCTCAAAAAAGGATGACATAGGTTGTGGGTCTTCTTGTTGGATCTCTATGGATTACAATTTGGTGTAGGCCTTTTTCCCACTAGGTTTTGCCTACACAGTTGTATTAGCTTGCTTAGGGCTCTAAAGGTCATTTGGTTCATTTGGGAAGGTTAGTACCACATTCACTAGAATGTTTGGTTACTTTACCTCTCCAACATATATATACACCTCTCTCCCATTGTATTATTTATTCAAAATGATATAAATTATTTTATTTACTCGTATTCCTTTTACAATATTCCTCTATGCTTTACTTCATTCACTAACAACTTTATGATGATGTGCACTTGCTCAACTCATGAGATTACTCCATCATGTGCATTATTTGATCTAGTGATACTAGTTTCAAATATTTTATGGTATCAGATCACCAATCAATGTTCATGATTGTCTAGTCAGTTGGTTATTTGATATCATTTTATGAAATCTTAAGATTTGTTATTATCTCATAGAAATTGTAGAGATATTTTAGATCTAAAAGTTTTTTGGAAGAAAACTTAGCTTATTTTACCTATTGATTCTTTCTCATTTTGGCAATGACCTATTGGAGGCATTGGAAAGGAAGAGACATCTACTGAAATAAGTCATTTTAGATCTATTTTTTGGTCTATTACATTGTTTTTTTGTTTCAGATCTAACATAGATCTACAAAGGAGGAAAAAATATGATTTCTAGTGAGGAGAGGCATTGAAAAGAGTATCAAACTTTGTTCTTAGAATCATTCTCTCCATTGGTAATTTTTTGTAGCTCCCTTTCCTTGGAATAGATTTGTAAAAGAAAAGTGTGTTGGACTGTGCAAGATCTACTACCTAATTTATGGATTTTTCTTCTCCAAGGTTTGGCATCACCTAGTGTAGCATTTGGAAAAAAAAACATTTATTTATCTTTTTATACACAAGTTAGAATTTTTGTCATCTTTTGGTATCCTTATTTGTGATTCACTACAAGGCATTGAGAAAGATGTATCTAACCTATGTTAAAGGGAGAAAGAAGGCTAAGCATTAGATCTCTAGTAGCTGGGCATTTTTTTTCGCCTAGTGTATTAGATATACTAAGAATAAACCTATGTTGGCATTGGATTTGAGGAGGCATTGAAAGTGCTACAGCCATTGGTGATCTTAAACATTTCTTGATAGTTGGATCTCCTAATTTGATCTCTTCAAGCTCCTCACTTCCTCACAATAGCTTATTCACTCCTACCACCAACACTCATCTCATTGGTTAATTTAGCAGTCTATTCATGCACTATGGGTTAATGGATTCTCCTTGTTGGGATTAGATAGCACCTAATCTACTATTCCTATTGGTCACAACCTATTCACTACCTACTACCTACCTTGACATGCATGAAAGCTTATTACCACTCATCAGTTGAAAGCTACTGGCTCTCACCTACTTAGTCTCTAAGCTCATCCACTGAACACTCTCCTCAATGCTAGACTACTCACTTCTCCACCATGGATCATTGTGTTTTGTTGATGTCATCATATGTTCACAACTACCTCCATATTGTTTGACTATTGTCTACAATCATGTAGATCTTGCTAACTCTATATTCGAGTGGGTGACATAAATAACATTGAAAAGATGGTGAGCTATGTTAGAGGGGATCTACTCTTTGTGAAAATATGTGGAGATTCCTATTGATTTCACTTTGAGACTACTATGTAGTAATAGCATTTTTGGTTTCCTTCTTCTATTTGGTCTAGGTCAAGGCAACAAGAGGGACTACAGGGGGTGGTAGAATGAGAGTGACATATTATGTTTATATCTCTTGGCCATGTCCATTCTTGTCCTAATTTTTAAAATCATAAGGACAAAACCAAAAAAGTATTTCCCTAAATAGTATTAAAAATTAAATCTTGTTTTAATTTATTTAAAAATATCTTTATATATTCTTTTAATTAAACACCTTTAAAAAAGCATTTTCATGTGAAAAGCACATAAAGGTGTATGGGTGGGGTATTTTTTGAATTTTATTTATGTGAGGAGATACGTAGCTTAGATTTGATTCCAAAGATTAGTTGGAAGACTAGGTAACCCCTTAGCATTAGGTGTATTTTAATCATTTAGTGCAAATTTTATTAAAAAATATGCTACTGATGGGATTTTTTTTGTTAATATCTTGTAAATGGTAGCTCAAAATTGATCACCATCTTTTGCAAAAGTGTGTGTTTTTAAATTTCCAACATAAATAGCCCATTTTCATTGTAAAACACATTGAATTATAAAGTGCCAAAATTTGGGGGGGGGGGGGGGGGGGGGGGGGCGGGGGGGAGGTGGGGTACCTAACTAGTTCACACATTTACTTCTCCTCATAGGGATGCATTATCAGCAGAGACTAACGTCATTCTAATTGCCTTATTTTTAGTTTTCATTTGTGCCAATTTAATGGATATTACACTAATTCCTCATGTTTATGGATTTATTGTTAGTTGAGTCTGACACCCATTTGTTGAGACATGTTTTTTCACTCGTGTACTAATTGTTCCTACTTGTGTGGACCCATTTTAGTAAATTTTGACATCCATACTTAGATCATACACTTGTCCTCAATCATAAACATAAAGTGTTCATTATTTTAGCATGACTTGTAATTGCAAACATAGGAGTTTACTAATGATTATCCTAGGGAGATTTTTGTGGGCCCTAGATTCTCTCATGCTCACATTCAGTTTTCATAACTGTTACCTATACCCATTTAGTGAGTATTTACATCGATTGCTCTTATATTACTAGATCCATTATTAGTAGAGCTTGACATCCATTTAAGTGTGTATTGTCACTTGTGTACTGATTATTCTCATTTAAATGAACTCATTTTTTATTAAGTTCAAAGTCCATCTCTAGAATGTGTTCCATTGTTTTAGTAACTACTTGTACAGATTGCTCTCATTTGATTGGGACTCATTTTTAGTGTAGTTTAAAGTCCATATGAGTAGGAATTCTCACGTGTGCACTAATTTGTCTCATTTGATTGGACTCATTTTTGGTGTTATCCAAATTCCATCTCTAGATTGTGCACTATTATTATATATGAGGAGATTTTTTCATCTCCAATGATCCTTCTTGAGAAGGAAAACTATGATTCATCACATGCTTACATGGAACACTAGCTCACACACAAGAATAATATTCCATTTATATATGGACATATTTTTGAACCCATTGATATTATTTTGTTTAATACATGGGCTAATACTTGACAAGGTTTTTTCCACTTTGTTACTACATGTTTCCATGGAACTTCATTGCCATGTGGAATATACATGTCCATGCATATTTATAGCATAATAAAAAGTATTTTTGGTGTTCTAGCTAATATTTATGTCACCCTTCCTCCTTTAATTCATATTGTCTCTTCTGAGATTGTTTTACTCTCTCCTTATGCTTTTATTTATTATGATGGCATATTCATAGTGGACAGTGCTTTTCCTTTTGTCGAACCCCCATTATAAGATGAGATTATACCAAATCTTAGTTGTCTCATTACAAATTTTTCATTCATTCCTATGGAGATCGTTGCTCTTTTAGAGCCTTCACAAACTTGCATCTCTTAGGACTTTATTGGTTTTAGTGAGAGTATACACATTAAGAGTATTGATAGCTCATATGTTCCTGTAGACATTCATCTTATAGATATGAATGCTTCATTTGCAGACTAGTGTTCAATTTTGATAGTTGTTGAGCCTTGCTTTCCTCTTCCCATGGACATTTTTCATCAAATTTTCCATGTCTATCTTCTTCTCTAGTTGTTCTCTCTCCTTCATTATATGCTTCTTCATTTCCATCTTCTATAGTTAGTACTATGATACCTGAATAGACTTTAGCATATTTGAGCATTAATAGGGAGACATTTGAGAATTATTTAGATATCTACATCATGATTCTTATCTACATTCCACTTGAGTGGAAATTTAGCATTTTGACAACTCATGGTTTCTTTCTTTTAAAATAAAGAGACAACATTTGTTTCAGATGGACCTACTACAATATTCACCATGTAACATTATGCATTCACATTCTCTCTCTTCATTTAGACACACACTTATTTCACATTTGTAGGATATTGGGGATTAGTGATATGTACTTGGAGTTTTGATTATTTTAGCATCTTCTTCTGGGGGATCTATTAGTCTTCTCTTCTTATTTCATTTCTTTTAGGGGGAGTTTTTTTCCACTAGATTTTCTCCTTTTCTCTACTTTATGAGATATTGCTTTATACATGGGTACTTAATTAGGCCTTATTATTGGGACCCATTTATTTTATCATCACATACCTAAGCTACACTTATGGGGGGTGTTGGTGTAGGCCTTTTTCCCACTGGGTTTTACCTACATGGTTATATTAGCTTTCTTAGGGTTCTAGAGGTCAGTTGGGTCATTTGGGAAGATTAGTACCACATTCAGTAGAATGTTTGGTTAATTTAACTCTCAAACCCATATATACACCTCTCTCCCTTTGTATTCTTAATTTATTATGATATAGAGTATTTTATTTTCTCTTATTTCTTTTACAATATTCATCTATGCTTGTTTTCATTCACTAGCAACTTTATTATGATATGCATTTGCTCAGCTTGTGAGATCACCCCATCATGTACATTCATTGATCTAGTGATCCTAACTACAAATATTTTATTATAAATCCTCCATAATTACTTGGTGATGATGGGGTGAGGTATTGATTAGCTCATACAAACTCATCTTCACTAGTGTTTGGTGATGTTGTTTTAAAAATACTCATTAGATTGATTCAGAAGGGTTTGATTGAGAGGGACCCAAGATGGACACCTTTGGTTTGGTTGGTGTTGGTTGGAGGTTTGGTTGGTAAAAGAGGGATATGTTAATGGAATTCATACCTTTGATTTTCCCTTATCCTTTGGTTGGGCTTGTAATCATGTGACCAAATGGATGATATGGATTCAGGGAAGGATCGGGTTAGAGGATTTTATAATTTCACTTCACTTTGAGGTGAGAATGGGGGAGTATGTAGATGTTGGTTGATAGATCTTGGTTCTTCAGTTAGTGTTGGGTTTCTGGGAGATTTATCTAAAAAGAAGTCATCCTCGTGATCTAGCCAATGGGATAATACTTGGAGAGCTTTACATTTCTTCATATCATGCCCATGTATCCTATGATATGAGAATATTAATTTATCATTATACTAGGATTGTTTAGGATGATGTGGGTAAAATGGTCTGATAGGTTACAAGGTTATTAAAGATGCTTAAAACAACCTCTTCAATATGGTTGAGTAAGACTTCAGTTAAAGTGGCAAAGGTGTGGAGGTCTTAGGTATGGTAGTTAAGCTAGAATCGATTTTAGGGGTGGGTTTGATGGTAAGATATTTGTGTAAAGAAGCATTCTTGGTGGATGGTTTTGGTGTAGATTATTTGGAGGTAAAAGGTGTTGGGGTAGATGCCTGATAATTGGTTTTATAAGTTTTGGTGAAAATAGGTGAGGATGAAAGTAGGAGTGATGGTGTAACTAAAATAGGTGGTTGGATTTGGGTCTTGTTTGGTAAGGTTGGTTTCCTCACTAAGGTATAAGGATGAGGTCCCAAAATAGAAAACAAAGTGGAAAAGTGGGGCAGAGTTTTGGTTTGAGGAATCTTGGGTAGTTTCATCTTATTTTTTGGATTGGTTTGGGGGTTCTTTGGTAGGTTTTGTGGAGTTAATTAAAATTTTAATGAGGGGTGAGAAAGGTTCAGAATAGGGAATATGCCAATGGTTTTGGTGGTATTGGTTGGAATGGTAGAAGGTGGCCCAGTTATTTTAGGTAGAGTTATTTTAGATGGCTTGATTATGGTTTAATTGGTAAAGGTTTATAATGGTTCAGTTATGGTGAAAGTGGGTTCAATAGTGGGAATGGAAGGTTGGGATTACAGTCGTGTGGTTGTATGATTTTGCTTGGTTTAATAAAGAAGCATGAGATGGTGCTAAAATGTGGCTCAATTTCTATAGGGTTGGGATAAGTAGTCTAAGTTTTAAATCAATCTATAAATGGGCTTATAGATGGTTTCAATCCCTTCAATCTTGAGCTCAAAGGTTAAAACCATGGGTGGAGAGAGAGAAGTGGTTACCCCATCCTTTTCCTCAATCAAAGTCTCTAAGGTTTGTGAAGATGAATCTCCTATGGGAGAGGTAGGAAAAGTGATCTATTCCTTAGGGATGATTTCAAAATAAATAGTGTATTATTATATGATTGAGGAGAAGGATATGGTAGTAATGGCTACCTATTTTAGTACATCTTCCAAAGGAGAGGTCGGCTTCTCAAATGCCTTAATGAGTGGTGAAAGTGGAGGGGTTGTTTATTTGGTCTCATTTTTTGAAGGAATGGAGAGTAAATCCACTACCTCAATAAGTGGAAGGGAAGGGAAGGTAGTTTTATTAATATCTTCCTTAGCAATCAATTGACTAAGAAATACGTTGATGATATAGACTTCATGGTTGTGAGAGGATTTATTTTTTTTATTTTCATTATTCATAAAAGGTGCATGGTTGGGAAATGGATATCTAAAGATGTCAAGTGATTCATTTGGGGGTGCATTGTAGTTATCCAACACAGTTTCCCTTTGTCAATAATATTTTGGATAACATTCTTGAATGTATTGCACCTACTAACATCATGTCTAATGATATAGTGGAAGTCACATAATTCACTCTCCTTATACCAACTAGGTATATAATGAGAGGATTGAATTGTTGTGGAGGTTTGATTAGTGGGAGTTGTATGATATTTGATTTTAAAAACTTTTCTAGGACTGAAACATATGACTCCCTTATTATAGTAAATTAATTTTGGTTATTATGGTTTGGGTTTCTAGTGTTCTAATTGAAGGAACTAGAGGATTTGGATTGGTTAACAATGGCTAAAGAGATATTTTTAAGGACAATCACATGCATGGCTCCTTTATTTTTAGAGTTAGTGTTAGTTTGATTGTTAGGTTTGGAAGGAGTCTCATTTTATTTTAAGGTGGAATTCTTGTTTCTCAATTTCAACTTCCCCTCATCAATGGCTCTATTCTCTAAATTTTTTACCATGGTGAAATCCTTGTAAAAGGTCCTAAAGATCTAAATGTGTAAAGTAGAGGAGATGTGTTAGGCACAAGCCTGATAAAAGAGTTCAATTAGATTGATTTTGGGAAAATAGAAAAAGAGTTAATTTATCGAGATTCTCCAATGGACTATGAATTTAGCTATGGACTCATCATAAAATTGTCAAATGGAGTAGAGATCAGTGATGGAAACTTTCTTAGAGATGTTTATGGAAAATTGATCTAAGAAAGTCTGAGATAGTTGGACAAAATAAAAGAGGGAGTGCCTTGTAATAGCACTATACCAATATTTTATTAACCTAATAGAGACATAGGAAAGGTGTAGAGAAGAAGGACATCATCATAAGTAATAAAATAACAAGAATGCCTAAATGCTCTAAGATGTTTTTTATGGTTTTCTTTCTCTAAAATTTTGAAAATTTTGAAATTTCCCATTGAAGAGGTTAAATTCGAATGGGGATGGATTGGTGAATTAGTTCATTACATATTTGGTCATAAGTTAAGAGGTTACAGGCACCAGAGATAGATGAATCTAAAGTATTCATTTTATCCATTAACATTTTGACACTGTCCATTTGTGGTTGTGCACACCTATAGTTGTATGGTAGATTATGTTGGGTTTGGGTGGGTATAACATATGGATATCTAGTGGAGGGTTGATAAGATGCCACATATTGGTATTTGGACATGGGTGGTTGGGATGATGACACATATGAATACATGAAGATAGGTGGTTGGGTGGAAGGTAGAGGTGCATACCCTTGTGGGTTAGGGATGTAACTTGAGTTTTATACAATGGGCATTTATTAAGGGATTAACATAGTTTGGGTAGGAGGTATGGTTGGGTTAGTAGATAGAGGGTGGGTGATAACTTTGATACTGATCGGTGGAAGGGTAGAAGGTATGGGAACCATCAAACATTGGAATGGAGTGGAGGTAAGTGGATTGGAAATGAAAGGAATAGTGGTGACATCAATACAGGGTAATCCCATGGTAAGAAAAGTATTGGTGCCTAAAGGTTAGGTTGGTCATATACTAGAAGGGTTGTTAGTTGGGGTTAGAGGTATTTAGGTGTTGGCTGATTATGTTGGTTGATTTTGGATGGTGGTATTGGTATAAGTTGATGTCTTGGTGACTAAACGTTGGGTGGAGGTGGTGGGAATAGAAGTGTCACCCATAAGGTGGGATGGCATGCCATAAGGCAAGTCAATAGGTAAAATTGAAGCATAGGTGTGATGGGATATGGTGTTAAGGTAATGTTGGAGGGTTATGGGGCTATTATCTAGAAAGGTAGAAAAATATACATCACCTTGGGCAATCATCCAAGGGATGGTAGGACTTCTAGAAGGATGGGTATCACTCTCTACATCTGAGATGTACTCCATGGATGAGGGTTAATAGGAAGATAGATGATTAGGAGGTGGATCCTAATTTGTTTGGTTTCTTAGTTATTACCTAGTTAAAACCATGTAGAAAAGAAAAAGAGGAAGACACAATCAATCTCACAACTCAAACAAAGAGAAGACAAGAAAAATTCAAGGAAATAAAACACACACTAAAGTATGTTAAATCTTAGGGTTCCTTTTAGTCTCTCTTGTGGATTATGCCTTAAGCTTATAAGAATTGTGTGACTCAACTTGGCTTCTAGAGTGGGTACTAGAAAATAAGTCTATGGTTGGTTTCAGGTTGTGTTTAGGCTCTCAAAGGGATCTATGTTGGAAATCAGTACATGGATTAATATTGGATCCTACCCCCTCACTTCACACACAACAATGATAAGGGTGTCAGGTGCTTATCCAAGATATATTGATTGCTAGAGATTATACTCAGCTAGTGAACTAAGTTGGTTCTCCTTTTGGTGATGAAATCTAATTAGGATATCTAGGAATAATGACCATTAGATGATGAAATCTTAGTCAGGCCTTAAGTCAATGTTTTTATGCTTGATTAAGTGTAAGTGGTTTGGTCTTGTCTGTGTGATAAGAGTGAAGCTATAATTAATTCACTTGATTGATTAAGCTATGTGAGCTAAAATAAGCAAGCAAATAATGGATGCATTAAATTTTAAGCCTAAAATGAAATTTTAATTTCATTGTATGAGTATAAAGACAACAAGAAGAAGCACCTAGATGCAACTATGAACCCAAGAAAAGACTCAAGGGTCTCACCGGGTGTTTCATAATGTTTCACGTAATTTTTTATTTATTTCTTAGAAAAAAGTTTTAAAATTTGAAAGAAGGGTGGGGCTAGTAGAACCTAGATTTGGTTTTCACTCCGTGATTTGAAGGGTTGTAGATAATCCAATTTAGATTAAGAGTAATGACCTACATATAAGAAATAATTAAAGAGACTATTGATTAGTTAGATAGTAGGGTGGATTACCTAACAAGCTAGATCTAAGAAACACAAGCTTCCTTGGAGACGATAAATCCACACTTTTAAAAAATCAAGTTCTAAAAATGAAAGATAAATTACCTTCATAAATAACAGAAGATATCAAAATAAAATACAAGAAGTACTTGAAAGAGATGACTTTGACTAATTGTAGAAATAAATGATTAAATATTAATGTCAAATAAATCAATTATGGTTCATAAAATAGGGTGATGCTCTATGCTTAGGTAGGAGTTTGGAAAGTGGTATTTGGTTAGGGTTCGATAGGTGAAATTAGCTTGATGTTAAAATTGTCACATAGTGACCATCGGTGGTTAGTGTGACCATCAGTGGTAAATGTGGGTTTTAGTCTGGGTAAAGGTAGGTATAATTGATGAGGCTGTAGAATGGATTCTAGAAGGTGGGATGGAAGATAAGATAGAGAAACCGATTACTAAATCTAATAAAAGATAGATACTTAGCTTGTTGACTTGAAAAATATGGAGGTACTTAGTTGAAAAACTTGTTGGTGGAGTCTAGATCAATTTAGTTAGAGTAACGGTGTCTTAGATGTGATTGATGAATTACAACACCTACTTGCAAAATAAGTTTTGATATAAGAAGCTCTGATAATTGCTAATGATATGTGATGCCTTATTTCTCTGATTATGGATCACTTTCACCTCCTCCTCCTTTATTTTTATAGAAGGAAAGGAGAGGTGAAATAATAAGTTTAATAAGGTGTCAAGGGGTCATCTAATTTTATTCTTAGCATGCATAATTATGCGAGTGGCTAAGAATAAAAAAGCAAGGTGGAGTTAAGCTGGGGTTAACCCTTTAAGGTGGTTAAAGGCTAATCATCGGTGGTAAGGGTGACCATAACTATTTGATAGGTTAAAGTTAGAATAGTCAAAGTAGTCAATTTGACTTAGGTTTGGTAGTTGAGGTTTGTCAAGTGGTCATGAGGGGTTCCAAGGGTGGTATAGGGGTTAGTTCAACATTTAGAACCATTGTGTGAAATTTTCAAGTGTTTACACCTATGAAAAATGAAATAAACTAGGGATTCAAGAGTATAAATAAACTTACGATAAATTTTAGACTAAGTTTTTTAGTCATGTTAATAAACATGACTAAAACCTAGGATAAAATTTAAACTAGGTTAAAAATATAAAAACATATTCCTGCATAAATTTGAATTTATTTCAAAAATAAACTCACGTAAATTTAAATCTATTTCAAAAGGGAACTTAGGCTAAGACATTTAGAATAAGGTTTTTTAACATCATTTAAACATGGATTTAGCTAATCGACTAGAGACCAAAGTTAATTAAAAGTGTCAAATTATCATTAAATCATAAAACCCTAAACACTACTCTTTCAAATGTATCTCTATTAAACTTGCAACATGAAAACACAACAATCAAACATTGGCAATATTAAATAAATTCAAATGAAGAAAACATACTAATATAAACTAGATCAACACAAGATATTCAATAATGTTCACTGATCAAGTTGAATGTTCAATTTACAAAACAATTTGCAAAATTGAATGAAGGTCCTCATTTTTTTTTAAATGGGGGTATGTTAACCTTAACAAATGATGACTTCTAGGGGAAACATAGCAATATGTTTGAACTCAGATACTCTTAGTTTAAACTAACAACCAAACCAATCATTATACCATCATTAAGATCAATTCATGATTAAAATAAGTCTTATAAATGCATAAATGGGCTCAAACATCAAAACTTAGTCATGTTTTATGTGTGCTTTGATTCCTTTATTATTTACCATGGAATTTAGATTTCAACTTCTAGATTTCATGACCTTAATCTTTAACATTGACTTATAACATATTTATATATTCATTAAAAATCATTCTTTATGAAAAGGGAAGGCTTATGCATTGCTCTGCTACTAGCCAAGCATACATAGCCCTGATAGAGATACCTTTGGCTCCACTCAAGGCCTTGCTCCATTGCCATTTAGGTGTCCATAGCCTTAGTGGAGGTTACCAGCATCACCTTTTCTTAGAAATCTTTCAAATTTTCAATAAAACTCTTATTATTTGTATTTTTCAAGTATATTTCACTTTTAAAAAAGGTTGGGAACTAGAATTAGCTAGTTTTTTGGATTTTTTCAAATGTTTGATTTTCATATAATCATCCTTGATTATGAACTTCATCCCATGCAATTGTATTTTTTAAGTGATAACATGAATTTTCTCTAATAATTATAACTTTCACTCAAGCATAATCAATCCTTATCAGAATCATACTTAGATTAGAACAAGGATTAAGATTAAATAAATAATTAACCTAGATATCAATCTTCTCCAATTTATCAAAATTATAACATCAAGCTATGATTTCCAGGATCCATGATCAACCAATGTTTGAGGCTCATACCTATATTTTTGAATTGAGAAGTTATTTTTTTGAGTATTTAGGATGGATTAGAACTTGAAAACTATCTTCAAAAAGACTTATTGAAAATAGAGAACAAAGCAAAGAAATAAAAACATACAATAAGTAAAACAAATAAAAAACAAAGAAATATTTACAATCACTATTTATAAACAATGAACAAGAAAGGAAAATAATCTAAGCCTTCTTACACTAACTCTAACTATTCTAACAAATCACTCCATGAATATTTGGGGTGGAACAATAGAGAAGTAGTGCTTGTGGTATTTCCATTAGTTAGAAAAGTAAACTCTAATCCCTGCAAGTCTTTGATCTTGAAGGTGTTGTCTTCCAATGTTTCAATAATTTGATAAGGGCCAATCCACAAATGATTTAATTTCCCATTTTTTCATTTTGGCTCTAAGGCTTTGTCCGATATGATAACTATGTCTCCCTACCTAAACACCTTAATATTTGAATACTTGTCAAACCATATTTTGACTATGGTTTGATGTCTGCTAAAAATGGCAAATGCTTCTTCTATTACATCATCCATTTGAATGATATCGAACAACCTTGAATTAGCATATTATTGGTCTTATTCCATATATTCTTGCATGAACTTATAGGTTGGTAGTTTGAGAGTGATAGGAAATATTGGTTATTGGCCATACACCAAAATAAATGGTGATGGTTTCATATCTTGTTTCACTCTATTTTTGTCTGCCCAAAGAGCATACTTAAGGAATTTATGTTATGTTCTTGGTTCTTGAATTTCATACTTTTTGATAGCTTTCATCAAATTTTTATTTATTGATTCTAAGACTCCATTACCTTGAGGGTAATGATTTGATGAGAAATTAAGAATTATGTTGCTATCATAGTCCCACTTAGTCATATCAATATATATAAATCATGATCCATTATCACAAACTAATGACATTGGTGTCCCAAATCTAGTACAAATGTTCTCTTCATAAAACTTGATTACATCTTCTTTTTTACATTTATTTATTGCCACTACCTCTATCCATCTTGTATAGTATTTAATAGCATCAAGAACATATTTTTTTCCCTCTTTGTCCCTCTGAATAATTAGGTTTAATGACCCCTACAAATTCCAATCCCCATTGAGCAAAAGGTTTATCAATAAAAATAGGCTTCAATGGCATGGCTACTTTTGGTTCCTTGGTGTTGAAGATATCACATTAATGGCATTATATAATATATTCGTGTGCATCCATGAAGATGTTGGGCTAATAATATCCTACCCTTAGGATTTTATGAGTTCTTGTCTTTCCATAAGGGTGTCCACTTCTAAGATTTTCATGAAAAGTACTCAATATCTCAATTGCTTCTTCCTTTGAAACACGTTTAAAGTATATGCCTTCATAATTATTTATAAATAATACCCCATCCTTGATCAATAAATGTGTTGCATTTATCCTCAAAGCTCTTCTTCACTCTCTACTCAATCCTGTACAAGAAGAACCACTCATTAGAATATGAGTAATTTCATCATACCAATCATTTGGTCAGAATTATTGTTGATCAACCTACATGACACTTAATTTAGGATTAGTATTGGTAATCGTTTGAATAAATCTTTGATACCTTACCAATTCGATAGTTTTCATCTCAAGATCATACTCTTGGAGTATAGACATTTACTTACATCTTCTCTCTCCCAATTTACATTGACTAAGCATAAGTTTAGTGGTAGAGTCTAATAATATTACATGCTCTTTATTCCTAAGAATATAGTGCCTAAACTTTTTAACTTCTTTAACTAAAGCACATGCTTTTTTTTCAATTAGAAAATAATTTAACTCACTATTATTAAATTTATTTCTCATAAATGCAATTGGATAATCTCATTTATCTATTTTTTGAGTTAAAACAATAGCTATAATATGTTCTAAAGAAAAAGAATAAAGATAAAAATATTTTGTGAAATCAGGACTTATCAACATCGGTGCATGTCTTATTACTTATTTAATGTCCTTGAAGTCTTTATTTGTCTCGTCATTCCATATGACCTTGGCATCCTTCTTCAGCATGTCATTTAGTGGCTTCACAATTTTTTCAAAAATAAAAATGAACTTTCTCACAAAATTTATTTTCTCAAAGAAAGACTTTAATTATTTTCTACTATTAGGGGGTTCTATTTTGGATATGGAATAAACTCTATTAGGATCTATATAAATCCCATCTTTAGTGATATTATGTCCTACTAACTTCCATTTTGTAACATAAAAAAATACTTTTCTTAGGATTGAGTAAAATTATATACCTTCTACAATGTTTAAATACCTACTGTAAAAGCATAATGTGTTCTTTGATATTCTTAGAAAACACGGTTAGATCATCCATATATATGATGATTCATTTACCTTGAGACATTGAAAGACATGGTCCATAGCTATTTGAAAAGTTGTTCTTGATTTTATTAGTCCAAAAGGAATTATTTTGTAAGAATAAGTGCCTCATTTTATTGTGAATTCATCCTTCATTCTATCCTCCTTATTTACAAGTACTTGATTATAACCTAAAAAACCATCTAATGAAGACATCATAGCAGAACTACTAATAATTTGAATGACCTAGTCAATAGCAGGTAAAGGATAATTATCCTTTTTTGAAGATCTGTTCAAATTTCTAAAGTCTATGCATAATCTAATTTCTCCATTCGTCTTTCTAGTTACTACTAGGTTAGCTACCCAGGTAGAGTGTCTAATGGGAAAACCTATCTTTGCATCCAATAGCTTCTTGACCTATTTATAGATTAATGGTTCTAAAATAGGATAGACAAGCCTTTGATTTTGTCTAAAAGGTTTACAAGCTTATTTTAATGGAAAGGTATGGGTAATGAATCTAGGATAAAATATCTTTAAGTCTTCATAGGACCATGCTATGGCATATTTACACTTGGTCAATAACTCTTTAGCCTTTTTAGACTCTTCATCTATATAAGTTATACCAATATTTACTATTTGAGATTGACCTTGAGTTCCAATGTCAACTACATTATAATCTTTCCCATTCACCTTACGAACTTTAACAAATTCAGCTAACTTGTCTTGATCAAATAATCTTTCTAACGCAATCATGCCTTGGGGAATTTTGTTGTCATTCAAATTGAATCACCTTGTCATCAACCTTGTATTAAATAAGTTATTTTTCATTAACCTCATCAATGATGTGAGACTAAAATACTCCTTAGTTGTTCATGAACTCAATTATTTGTTGATCATATCTAAATACTTGTAAATGGTTAACATTATCAGTGACTGAGGGACATGAAACCAATTAAATGCTAAGGTTTCCTAGTTTAGAATCTTGATTTGGCATAAGATTGGCTACAACTGAGGCTAGCTCATCAGCAAGATTATTTTCTTCTCTAAGAGTTGAAACAATGTTGAAGGCATTAAAGTACTCAATCAATTCCCATACTCTAAACATTTATTTATTAAGATAAGACAATTTTCATTGACACTTAGTTCTAACTTGATTGATTACTAGCTTAGAATCACCATTTACTATTAGCTATTTGACCTTATGTTTGATACTAAATTGTAATCCCAAGATTAAAGCTTTATACTATACCAAATTGTTAGTACAAGGAAACTAAAGTTTTTAAAAAGTATTAAATTCCTTTCTAATGAGATTGATTAGAATAATTCCTAATCCAAATCCAAATTTACGTCTAGCACCATAAAAATATAATTTGCACATTCCAAACATAAAACAAAAGCTTTTAGAGTCACATACTTATGGGTAATAAGAGTGTAAACTCATAAATTAAAATTTACCATGTTAACCCTTTCATGTGTTGCATTGTATTTTGTGATCATGTGTTTCATTTTTGGCTCCCTTTTAATTTAAATTTGATTGGGAACTCCCTTCCATGGAAGCCACATATGAGAATACTTAGTTGACATGTATCTATTTAAATATTTAGTCCAATATCTTCTTATCATCATTCCATAAACATATGGAATATCCACCACTTGAATATATATGAATTTATTTATCCTTGGCTCCAAGGCAAGTTGCATATGAAAATTCAATAATTCATTGATTACTTTAACTCTTGATTTATCCAAACCAAGTTTTTCACAAATACCATTTGGCATGATATTTAAAAAGGTAGTTAAATCTAACAAACAATTATCCAAGTTTTTAACAAAAACTCTAATTGTTAGTCAAAAAGGTGGAACCTCTACTTTGTTCTTGCACATCACTGCATTGGCATTTGCAATCTTTTATGGTTTACTAGGATTTTTGTTCAAAGATTCAAGAAATAAGTATTTTTGTTGAGTAATTTAAGTCAACTCATGTAAAGTGATATTATAATTAATCTTTTTCATATCCTCAGCTATATTATATCCACTCCTAGTATGAGAACAAGATGAATAAACATTATTCCTAGGGTTACTTTCATTTGGGCATTCTAGATTGTTGTTTGCATTGGGATCTGGAGGAGTATCAAAGTTTTTTGGTGGAGTTGAACTAGTCAATAGTTATTTATATTCTCTATTCCTCAAGGTATAATTATTATTCAAATGATATTAAAAATAATGAACCCCCTATGGAGTATCCTCAAGTTCATTCTCATCTTGGAATGGAGAATCAAATGTCTCCACCATCAAAGTTGTGTCAATAGATTTAGATGACTTTGAAGAACTAGATGTACCTATAGTATTATATTTGTTAGGCCAACCTTAAAATGTATCTAAATCATCTTGAAATAACTCAAAATCATTGCAAAACTCAATACAATCCAATTCACTATACTTTGAAGTGTTATGAACTCTGTAATATTCAATTAAAACTACATCACAAATGTTTATTTTAGGATTGTTTTATTGGCACATGACTCATTGTTATTATTGTTGTTATTTATATTATTCTAAAACCTATTTTTAGGTTTTATGAACCTTTGATAATAATAATTCATGTTTTAATTTTCCCCAGCATTACCTACTTGTCTTTGTAACTGAAGAAAATTAGTGCTCAGTTTTTGAACCATTTTGAGTATGGAGTCATTCTCTTTTTTAGGTGCCTATGAATTTTGAACTTGAGTAGTACTAATAGATATTGTAACCATATCTATTTTATCTTGTGGATGAGATTCAGTTGTAGTGTTATTTAAAAATCCTAGGTTTTGACCAAGATGAACATGACTCAAAGGTAACTAGTTCAAAATTAGGGTTTGACCTAAAGCAGGCATGCTCTGATTAACATTTAGAATGACATGCAATGCAAGGAAATTAGGATTAGAATTGGGATTAACATATGTTAATTGACCTTGGGTTTATATTTGATCACTTCTTTTCATAGCTTCACCATAGGCTAAGGCCAATGTATTTATAGCTCCATTATATTTTTTCAAGAACACAAGTGTCATGGGATCTAAAGCATCCTTATAAATCTCTAAATATAAAGATTCATCTAGTCTATAGTGAGCTATGGTTTTTATAAACATCTTCTATAATCTATAATTAAAATATCTAATGGTTTCACTTAAATCTCTTTTCACAGTAGTGAATTGTTGCTAAAGAATACAAGGACTTATAATCTTTCCAAATTGATAAATGAAAATACTATTGAAATCATTCCAACTAGTAATGTAATTCTCAGGAAGGTTGAGAAACCAATCATATGCTGCATATTTGAACATAGAAGGAAACAATATACATGCAACATCTTCATGAACAACATTTAATAATCTCAAAGAAACCTTAAAGGACATAATATGTTCTTTAGTAGTAACCATAGATGTAGGACTAAAAGAATGCAAATAATTCTCAAGGTTTCTAGTAAGTCATGTACCTAACTAGGCACATTGATGGAAGATCCAACTAACCACACCATACCTTGATAAGGGTTGAATGTAGGAGCACCATGTGTAGACGCTAGTTTTATACACCCTTGTGTATTAACTTGGTGTGTTATCACATTATTATGTTATTTCTAACATAATAGCCTCCCTTTCTTAATTATTTAAAATAATTACATTCACCCCACTCTTTTAATTTTACCACATAGGTTAATTTTATTTAAGTTCTACTTTTAAATGGTAATTAACTTCTTTTTTACCATTTAACCAAAAAATATTAAAATCAAATAAAAACAAACCTATTTAATACCCCAAACAACCCTCCTAATAACCTATCCTATGGTTAAAACAACCTAACGAACTTGGAAATGATTTTAACCATCCTTTGCCCCATAAAAAACCCATTATAATGGCATTTGGTTTAGCTTCATGGATTTTCAATCGATCGACATTGATCCTTCATAAGCGACACTAATTCCCCTGGATCGACATCGATCCATAAATATAAAACAAACCTCCATTGTTCAGGAGGAATGAATGTGAAATAAAGGAAGCCATTTTTGACCATAAAATTCTATCTAAAATAGTCTTGAATCTATGTATAGACATTACCATCACTTGCCACTTTGAATAAGACTTTATTGGTGACATTATCAAGTAATTTTTGAAAGCCATCTACCTTGTTTTGTCATCTCTTTATCTATGCATCTTTAACCATCCAAGGTCAATATTATTTTCATATTTAAGATTTATTTATCTTCTATATCTCTATCCTTTTATTTATATTTGGTTTTGATTATTTTATCAACTTTATAGGCCATCATTATAGTCTATTTTATAGTTTAGCACTTTTACATATAATTGGCATCGATTCATCTGAATCGATGTCGATCTTGTAGAATCGATGTTGATCCTATAGGATTGTCATTGATCCCTATTAAACTATAAAAAAATCCTTAAATAGTCTACTTTTGCATCTCAGTATCTATTAAATTTGTATTCTAGTTTGCTAAAAATCTATCTTTTCATGTAGATGACCTTGCCTAGATTAGTACATGATTATATTAGCATCTTTGATCTTCCCATAGGCCCTCAACCTCTATTTTCTGATCAAAGTGACATTCATTTTAGCTAAGAATTTGTATTATGGATTTTATAAATTATTTTGAATACATTAATGAATAATTAGCTATAATATAAGAGATTGTTGATGTAGCTATAGAATTTTGGGATGCTTACTTTAATCACATAAACTTTGTTATTGATTCATTATCTTTGACATTATCCATTTATCCAAATATATATTTGTAATTTTATGTCTATTTATAAACTTAAATGTTAAACATGGGCTAACATCCATCTAAGGAAGTGTATCGCTTCTTGGGACTAGTTTATTACCAAGCAACCCACTCATCTATCTATTAATCTAAATTTTATTTAAGTGTAGTGAATTGTAGGTCATTCCTCCCCAACCAAAGAGGAGTTCTCACAAATCTTGATCAATGGTGCATAATGAACCTTCATCACCAGGTAACTCTAAACCTTGCATTTATTTTGTTTTTAGTAGTTAATTAAACCAATTTGAAAAAGCATAAAAAATACTAAAACATTCTAGCATGCTCGATGGGACCTATAGGTCTCATTTGTATTTGTTAAATTCAAAATCATTGAATTTGTTCTCTTTTCCTTTCTTTGTGTTCATTCATCCAAAGATAACTCTAGGAATGCATTTTATTTCCTTTTCCTAAAAGTTAAATTAAATTGAATTCATCTTTCCTATTTACATTCTTTCACAAAAAATAATCTAGACAAAAATCTATCATAGTCATTAATTTATCCACACAAAAACCAAATCACAATATCAATTAACACATCTAAACACCTGACATAAGGAAACCAATGGGGATTTCATCACCTCATGGAAAATTTTTTCTTGATGATCCTACTTGGATTTCACCACCAAAGGGAAGACCAACTCAGTTCTCTAACTGAGTATAATCTCTAAACCATTGGTATATTTTGGTTAAGCACTCGCACTAGTTGTGGGATTGTGACATGGTGGGAGCAAGACCAAGGTATCAAGCCACGTACTAATACCAATACAGATTTCCTTGAGCACCAAAACAAAAATACCTACAACCAAGATTACCATTTCTTAAGACCTTCATTATCTTTTATTTTTTTGTATTTCCTTTCACATCTTAAAGTTAAAAGAGATAAAAACTTTTTAGAACAAGCTTAGTGTGTGTGTCTTTCATCCATAATTAAAATGAGATAGTTCAAAAGGAAATTTTTGTTTTATTATTTATTTTATTTTTGATTTTATTTTATATCTCATGTTTTTAACTAGGCAATAGTCAAATAAAGAATCCAATGAGGGTGTTACATCCTCTCCTATGGAACATACACCTAGTCCTACCTCTTCCCCTAAGTCCTTTGAGAATCCTATGTTCCCACAATATTATCCTCAAGTATATCCTTCCTTTGAAAAAATATTGGACAATAACCCCATTGCTCTTAATTACTATCTTAATAGTTGAGCATTACATATTTCTCCTGCCCCCCATACCCAAGGCTCTTCACATATGTATGGGATGAATTTTAAGGGAATTGAAAGAACTAGAGAATTTAACATAACCATGGTAACCTTTTCCATTGAATCTCTTCCATCTAGTTCTAATACCTAGGTGATGTAATATCTAGGAAACTAACCACCTATAGTATCTACTAGTTCTCCAACCCTCGCTACTCAGATTCAAAATATCACTTAACCTATATCTAGTATACCTCCCCAAATTCTAATGGTGTCAATTATTACTAGTCTCCCACCTATTAGAATGACTTTAGCATATAGTTCACAAAAAATCCCTCACACATAGCAAATCCCTCACACACAACAAATCCCTTATACCCAACCTTTCCAGTAGTATGTCTCCTTAACCACCTAGTATGTGGCTTTGTCACAACAAGCAATAACCACTTACTTACAATCCTTCCCATAAAAAAATATTCTGCTACAATTACCACAATATATAGCGATATCTCAACCTATTTTATTTATTATAGTAGTATACCTTCCCTTACAACCTATGTATACCTCTTTACCAAGTTATCAACCCTTCAAGAAAATGTCTTAGGAAGTGTGTCTCAGAATAATATTCAGAAAAACCTCATAAACATCCTTATAAATAGGATGGATAGTTTGGCAACCTCCACCTCTGGACATAATATGATGCTCACATATGAGCAAATTTGTAATGAGCCAATCCATCCCTCTATCCCTCTTTGACCATCTCCCTCAAAATGGGAGCTTCCAAAGTTTACTAAATTTTAAAACAAAGAAGATCCCCAGCAACACCTTAGAGCCTTTTGACATGCATGCTATCTTATAGCACATGATGATACCCTCCTACTTAGAACATTTCCTATATCATTAGAAAGATCTACATTGGATTGGTACAATTCCATTCCCCAATATTCTCTCTTTTCCTTTGGGAAGTTGGCCCAAAAAAATTTGGAACACTTCTTGATTAATATTGCTTGAATAGTGACTATCATAGATCTTTATGCTATTAGATAGTTTAACGATGAATCCATATCAGACTTTGTGGCTCGATGGCATAACTTAATTAACCAACTAACCTTTTCCTTTCCACAAATAGAATTAATTAATTGTTTTCATGTTCTAGTGTAAAACATATATCATCCATGTTACAAATTCAAACTTGTAAGACTTTTGATGAAGCCTTTACCATGCCCCGTAAGCTTGAACTCCATGGAATTAAAGAGGAAAAAGTTAAGTTGTGTAATAAAAAATTCAAATCTAACCCCTCCAAAATCAATAACAATAATCCTAAACCAAAAGGGGTAGAAAATGTAATTACTATAAAAACTTCTTCCCCTCTAACATCCAACCAATCAGGGTCTTCCACCTCTCAAACGTAACAACCTAGGGGCCTTACTCATTTTACCCCTAAGAAATATACCTCTATAGGAGACCCTTATAATTTGTTATTAGATAAAATCCTACATGTAAATTTTATTAAACTCCCTCCAATTAGACTAATTGATGATGCACATCCTAAATCTAATTGGTCTAAATAATATGAGTTTTGTGCTTATCACAAGGTAATAAGACATGACATAGAATGATTCCAATCCTTTATGTTATTTTTATAGAACCTCATTGACAAGGGGTACCTTTGGTTAGATAATCCAAATTATCCTCATAACCAATCTTTAGACATTTTCAAATAGCCATTTCCAAACCATCAATCCACATCAAATAGTGTCCAAGCTAACCATAGAGAACACAAAATCAAGTTACTCATATGATTGATACAATCTATGATCAATTATTACCTAAAGAATCTCAAGAGGAACCTTTAGTCTTGGATCTCCTTACAAGAGATGATTTTGATATGATTCAATCTAAGATCATTAAAACAAATCCTAAACCCTCTGTAGAACTCCTTGATCTTATTACATGGGATCATTCACATAAACCATCCCCTTCACCCTCTTAGAGTGAACCTATTTAAAGGGAAAATGAAACTACTCCTTAAGATGTCATAGATAAACATCTTGATACTTCTAGAGTTTAACATCTAGCCCCTTTGAAACTATCCTCTATCACAACACCTCCTTACCCCAAAAATGCTAAAGGAAAGGCTAAAGTTCTTATCATCGATAGCTGGGACAATTGTCTTGGTATTCCACCAAAGAAAGCCTTAACTCATCCTCACATTAAAGTTGATCTTTTTCAAACATCAAAAGTCAAAAACCTTAGTCCAAGTCTTCCCTCTTTTCTTAACACATGAAATAACAAAAGATCTATCCCTTTTGTATCATCTCC
Organism: Torreya grandis; assembly: GCA_037957365.1. Lineage (NCBI taxonomy): Eukaryota > Viridiplantae > Streptophyta > Pinopsida > Cupressales > Taxaceae > Torreya > Torreya grandis. The sequence goes on along the minus strand of JARHVA010000771.1, from coordinate 4,339,432 downwards.
ATCATCTATTTTAGGTCATCCATCTTCTATCCCTATCATAGGTCTATCAAGTTAAATACATGGGAAAATACAAAATTCCCCTCCATTGTTAATTACACCTCAATATCGATATCCACCTTCCTCTGTTAAGGAACCATTAGACAAATCTAAAGGAAAAGAGCTTAAATTTGTCCCTCCTGTAAAGGCTAAGCAACGAAACCAAACAAGTAATTCTTTTCAAAAAGAGCCTATTATCAAAACCCCTATAAAACCACAATATGACCCTTTAAAAGGATATTATTTTGTAATCTTGAAACAATTATTGGATACATCTCTCATTATGCTACCACCTATAAGATCTATTAACCTTCACCCTCGAAGACCTACCTGGTATAGAAATTAATAAAAAAATGCATATCAAGAGTACCTAAATATGATACAAAAATTTAAAAATCCCTTAAGGCCATAATCCAATAGTTAGTCTATGAGGATGACCTCTAAATTAATGATATAAATGATCAAAATCCTAAGTAAAAGGTCACTATTCCATCCATTCCACCCATCCACAATCTTTCTAGTCCCATAAGTGATAAGGAGTCAGTAACCTCTTCAGATCCACCTTTTTTACATGTTGACATCATCCATGTAACCACCCATTCTCAAAACCAAAATCCTAATAAAGCTAAGGTTTTAATTACAGGAGCCTCTACACCTATTACACTTAAACCATCTAAACAAAAGCCTAAAGTTTCTATTATAAGAACTACCCTAACTAAAACTAAGGAGTTGGTACAAATATCCATATTAAAACAACTCCACCAAATGTCCATCAAGATGTCATTATATGATCTTATAAAAAATTCTCCACAACATCTATATAAAATGATAGAAGCTCTTTAAGCTATTGAGATTTAACTAGATGAACCTCAACCATTGTTAGCTTTTATAAGAGCCCTTCAAATTGTCTTGACTATTAGTTTTACTGATCCTAAGGTCACTCCTTTTTCACCAAAAGATCAAGATCTCCAATTTTCATGATAGCTCAAATAAACCAAGCACAAATTAAAAGAGTTATGATTAATAATGGGGCCAGTATTAATACTATTTATTCACATACCTTCTAATAACTACAACTACCAAAAATGATTATTTCCCAATCCTCAACAATTCTCTACACATTTAATGACACGGTAGCACCCATAATGGGAATAGTAATCCTTCCCATTTACATAGGTTATCACACTCTCAATGAGCTCTTTTATGTTATATAAGGAACATTCCAATACAACATTTTATTAGGACATCCATGGATTCAAGTAATATGATATGTACTCTCCATATTCCATCAATATATTAAATATGAACATGAAGGCTAGGTACACATCATCCCTACTGATCCTCATCCCTTTAAATCATGAAACTTCACCTTTCAACCAAGTGACATCATAATACCCTCACCTGATATAATTCTATCTTCATCTTCTAATCAAGCCTCAACTAGCATGACTATCCATACTTCAAAATTATTTACTCCAAAATCCATTGACTCCTTGATGCAATAGCTTTTGATGGGAGAATAATAGTTATTAACCTTTAACATCTTACCCACTCCTAGATAATATGGTCATCCTAATAAGTAACCCATGTATTCACCTAGCCTAGGTGAGTTCACTCTTTTTGGACCACCTTTCTTATGTACTCACTTAATATATGGTGGGATCGATCAAGCTACCTCAGAACCTGATGATAGTACTTATGATAAACTATCTCCATCCAATTTCTCCTTTCTTAGCAATCCCTAGTTCATGTAAACCTATCTTTATCAATGTGCCTGGAAAGGTTTCAACATCGATAGATATGACTAGGGTCCCCACGATGTCACATTAGGAGATTTTATAAAACCAAATGAAAATCATGGCTTAGGTTTTAAGAAATATTCTAAATCTACCCACAAACCTATTCTTCTACCATATTTGGAAGAAAAAGACCATCTTCCTCATCCGACACCTCTTCCTCAACTAGTGATACTGTATTCATCCCTTCTAACTTTTTTTAGTCAATTTTATTTCCATAGATCCCCTTGTCTTTCACCATAGTGGTGAGGTCCAAACCATCCCCTTAGCATATGCTAACTTAAAAGGGCATGATACACCAACCATTCTTGCCTTTCATTGTCAATATGATGAGTCAATCTTGACTCATTTGGGCACTAAAAACTCTTATCTATGCTATTCTCTTCCATCTAAAATGTCTAACTTATTAAATGAATCCACTACTGATATTAATATCAAGTCTCAAGAAACCCCAAAGATTATTAAAATTATAAAAGCCTTAGATCCATAAGGAAACCAAGATTTTACCACTTTTCTATCAGACTATAGTAAGGCCTTTGCTTGGTCTTATAGTGATATGTCAAGTATTGACCCTATAATTATTATCCATAATATTGTCACCTTTTTTATGCTAAATCAATGAAGTAAAAACTCTGTAAAATGCATCCATGCATCATACTCTTAGTAAAAAAGGAATTATAATGCATTTTATTCACTAACTTTATTCAACTCATTAATTAGCCTCAGTGGATGTCTAACATTGTTCCAAGCACTAAGCCTACAAGGGCACTTCATATATTTACTGACTTTCACAATTTAAATTTGCCTATCTAAAATATTATTTCCCTCTCCCTAATATTGACCAATTAGTGGATTTGATAGATGGATATGAAATGTTATCCCTTATGGATGGTTTTTCTAATTACAATCAAATACTTATTTCACTATAAGATCAACATAAAACTACATTTATTGCTCCTTGGGGGACCTTCTACTACCGTGTTATGTCTTTTGGCCTAAAGAACGTAGGAGCCACCTATAAATGGGCCATGGCTTATATATTTCATGAAATAATCCATAAAATTATTGAAGACTATGTAGATGACCTCCTTTAGAATTTAAAACTCTATAAATATCACCTATCTATGCTTAAGATTATTTTTTATCATCTACTCTAGTATTGTGTGCATCTAAATCCAAAAAAGTACATTTTTGGCATCTTGATGGGTAAACTCCTAGGTTTCATTATTTATATTCATGGAATAGAAGTGGATCCCACTAAAATCAAGGGTATTTTAGAGATGCCTCATCCATCCAACCTTAAGCAGCTTTGTATTTTACAAGGCAAGCTCTAGTCTATTGGTCATTTTATTTCCCAGCTCTTTGATCGGTGTCAACCTTTCCACCATATATTAAAGAAGGATAGTCACTTTATATGGGATTCTAATTGTCAATAAGCCTTTAACATACTCAAAGAATATATTTTATCACCTCTTGTCCTCACTTCACCTAAGGAATGACAGCCTTTCTTCCTTTATATCTTAGATATAGATCATGCTCTAGGTGTTATGCTTGCCCATCTAGATGAGCATCACAAAGAGAAAGTTGTTTATTAAATAAGTCATACCCTCATAGAATATAAAACACGTTATCCACATACTAAAAAACTATGCCTACCATTGGTCCTTGTAGCCTCTAAACTTCATCATCGCCTATTTAACCTTAACACGTATGTAATTATGATTATTGATCCCCTTAAGTTTAGGCATTCTAAGCCTTACCAAAATCTATGGATGGCTAGATAGATTATGCTTCTAATTGAGTTTGATCTAGAGTTTCTCCACCAAAAATTTGTTAAAAAGTATATTATTGATGATCAACTAGTTAAAGCACCTCTTAGTGATAATCAACCAATCAATTGTGAATTCCTTAATGAATCTATCACATCCACTTCCTAATTAGTCCTATAATATCAAATGACTCTATTCTTTGATGGGTCTAAATGTGAGTGAGGAAGTGGTGTAAAAATTATATTAATCCCCCCTCAAGGTATTCCCACGCCTTTATCTTTTAAATTAGAATTTTATTGCACTAATAACATGGCTAAATATGAGGCATTAACTATAGGGATCCAAACTACCCTTTCATTAAGAGTTAGGTCCATTAATATCTATGGCGATTCTTAGCTAGTGGTTAATAAAATCAATTGTGTATATCAATACAAGAATGATATTCTCTAGTGATATAAGACCTTAGTTTGTCAAATCTTATCTACCTTCGAACATTATGCCATCTGGGCTACCCTTAGATCAACTAATAAGTTCATTGATAATATGACATCTCTTGCCTCTTTTATCCCGTCCTCATCTTAGGAGTCCAAGATATTTGTCCTTATCCATTGAGTCAACCAACCTTCCTATACCAGGATTGATCTTCCATCCATCATTAATATTGAGGAAAACCAGGAGGAGCCATGGTATACAAAAATATTTTCTTATTTGTCTACAAGATTATCTCTTCCCCATATATCCAAAGGTGTCAGGCATGTCTTCCAAAAGTAAGTTGTCTGCTACACTATATTGGGGGTGTTCTCTATAAGCAGGGATTTGATGGTATTTTTCTTTATTGTCCCCAAAAGCATAAATCTACCCTATCATCCAAGAAGTCCATGATGGGTCATGTAGTGGACACTTTAGTGGCCACACAATCACTAAGAATATCTTACATCTAGGTTACTATTGGCCCATTATGAATCAAGATTATTGTGCATACATTAAGAGGTGTGTAAAATGTCATCAGCATGTAAACTTATCCCATGTCCCTAGTAAATATTTTTAGGTATCAAGGGACTTTTGGCATTTATCCTAGTGGGGGCTTGATCTTATAGGGAAAATCAATCCTAAATACTCACAGTGTCATGACTTAATTATCACCACTATAGAATACTTCACTAAGTGGGTGGAATTTGTGCCACTTATCTTGACTAAGGAAGAAAATATTGTGGATTTTATCCATCATCATATTATTTGTCATTTTTGAGTTCCATATAAACTAATAATAGATAATGGAAAATCTTTTAAGAATAAGAAAGTCTAAGCACTATGTGATTCATTTAAAATCAAATTGAGTTTTTCCTCACCTTATTATCCTTAGGCTAATGGTCAAGCAAAAGCATCCAATAAAAATCTGGTCAAAATCCTAACCAAAATCATCAATGAATCTAGAAATGATTGGCATCTTTGTATCCCTTTCACCTTATGGGCATATCAAACTAATATTCAAACTTCTACAGGTGCTACTCCTTTTTCCCTAGTCTATGGTATGAAAACTTTACTTCCATTGGAAGTCCAAATTCCCTCTCTTCATGTTTCCCTTAAAGACATCATTTTTTATGAGGATTTTCTCAATAACATTTGTCCTAGCTCAAACTCTTAGATGAGCATTGTTCGGTATCCCTTGATCACCTGCGTGTCTATCAAGAATGACTAAAATGTGCATATAATCAACATGTAAAAGAATGAGAATTTAACATTGAAGACCTTGGACTTAAATAAAATCAACATGTCACTAATATAGAACAAATTAAAAGAGGTAAGTTTATTCCTAATTGGGTTAGACCATACATCATAACCCATAAATATGGATCTGGGGCATATCATTTGGCCTCTCTTAATGGTAAACTAGAGTGTGAAACTACTAATGCATTACATATGTATCCTTTCTATATTTAATATAGCTTGACTCATCTTGGTTATATTGTCTTGAATTACTATCATCTCCCCCTACCCTAAATACCAAATAATGATATGAGAATTGTGTGGCTATCTGATAGTCATTATAACCCCAGCCTTGAATATGGATACCTTGACTCTATTCATAGCATTTTCTCATGGATAATTTTTGCCTATTACATGAGAAACCCCAAATCACTCTTTCTCTTATTCCTTTAAAGCCTTTAATTTTCAAAGATAACACCATCACTCCATGTCTTGAATTCATAGAAATTATATCTTAAGGTATCTTTGTGTCAACTCACAATACTATTTTTAGGATCTAAAATCAGCTAAGTAATGAAAAGCAAAAGTATCAATATGGGCTAAATAAATAGACTGATCCCTTAAAGGATAATTTTAATCAAATATATAAAGGCAAAATAATATATTGACCCTTTGAAGGATAGTTGTGAAAAAACATAAAAAGTTTAGACCACTCCCTTGAAGGATGGCTACCAAGCAAAAAACTTCTTGCATTAATCAGTTTTCAAAATTATGCCATTTTAAATCCCTAAAAAGTAACAAAGCAATAAAATAAATTGTCAAAATTTGTATCCCAAGAAAGCTTCCTACATCGATCATCTTTCTAATTGTAGGCTTCCCATGTTTGCTATCCTACTTGTTAGCATAAAATTGATCCCTCAAAGATAAATCCTAATTTTGAAAATATGGCGTGCATAATGTTATCTCTAAAATTGTATATTCCTCCTCATCCCATCAACAAGCATAATAGTCCTAGTATAAATAAAAAAACCAGAGCCGAAGCTCTAAGCTAACTAAGGTTGTGTTAGTATCTCTTATCATCTAGCTAAGGATGTATATGCCATGTGTATGAAATATTCTCTTTCTAGTTATGGTACAAATCAATGTTGAGCAAATCCATAATCTATAACTTCACACCAATAAATCACTAAAATCCATAATCCATAACTATTATTTAGCCTAATCCATTAATAAGAAACCATAACATGATATATATAACATTTACATTAATCCATAAACATCCACAACATATATAAGCACTTATTAAAATTAAAAACATAACGTCTAAATCTATAATCCATCACATCCATAATCTAGAATCCATCCATAGCATACATGATAACAATAATCAAAATTAGAAAACATATCATCTAAATATATAAACCATCACATCCATAAATCCATAACATCATAACATATCTATAACCATCAATAAATTCATAAACGGATAACATGATCCATCCATAAACATAAAAATTTTGTACACACACACACACACACACACACACACACATATATATATATCAAAGGTCTATACAAATGTCACAATATGAATACAATGGGGGCTCTCTAACCATATACTATACTCTACTCAGTGAACTTGATCTTGTTAAGGTGAATCTTATCACCTCCCTCATCATCTCCTCCTTAGCCTGATATACTCCTTAAACTAATATACTCTCTGGAGTCCTCTATGATCTACGGTGGCTAGCCACATATGAATAAAACTGAGGAACATCAAGTAGCCACCTCTGTACTATCCTCTCATAATATGACATCTCTACAAACAAATCTCTATACTTCTAGAGTGGTATCATATCTATAATAGGCACCATGATAGATCCTAAAATGTCTGGGGTTAGTCTCTCTATAGTAATAAACCTCATCTTCTCTAGCTCTATCCTATATCTATCCTACTCCTATATGGCCTGATCATGTTGGCCCCTTATGTTATCTAAATCACTCTATAATATAGAAATGTGATATTGTAGTCTAACATGGGCTACCCATGCCTCTTGTATCTCATCCCTTAGATTATCCCTCTTAGTAATAATTGAAGTTATATCTATATGATCATATACTAGGGCATCTTGTAAATGTCCCTCCTCTATGTGTATATCTAGAGCCCCTACTCTACCTCCTACTCAACCTCCCACTTAGCCTTCCTCATCTCCTTAATAACCACCCCATGTCATGGTCTCACTACTCTCTCTTATCTCCTCATCATGTCTATTATGAACCATGCCATGTAATCATCAGTGTAACTAGCTTCATCCAAATTTGTAGCCATAAGCTCCTTCAATGGTCCCATGTAGATAACTATGGTCTTAGGTGTTGGCTAGTCTAGCTCTATATCCTCCTACCTATATGATCACAAGGCCAATGAAATGTCCTATAAAATCCTAAACTAATGATGGACCCTACCAAAATAAAATAGCTCCATATGGTCCATCCACCATCCATACCCCATCTCTCCTAGGTAACATCTAATAACTTTACATTTATACCAAGCCACTTTGGGAAGTCTACATAAGGCCTCCAAATAACATCCCCTATTTGTAGCTCACTAAAAACCTATTTTTAGTACAATAGATCCTGTACCACCTTATCTACATGTGGAAAAATAAGGTCTTCTTTTCATGTGGAATAATAAGGTATACCATCTCCCTGAATTTGGTCCATAGGGTCCCTATGGGGAGAATCACACGGATGTGCTCATACACCCAATAATGTAATATGAAGGCAATGTCAAGTCCTTAGTGACACCCATTATGCCAGCCCCATAACTCCCTGTATATTTTCCCCAATAGTATGGGCACCCAAGCAAAAACTATTCACAACTCCACCATGTCTACTATAACACCATTGAAGCTCCATGGTAGACATCCTCTCATAAAATTTGGTAGTTCATAACAAGTCAATGTCAACATCATAATCATCACCAATCACTCCATGAGATCTTGGTCATATAAGGGTTGGAAGGAGAACCACCAAGTAAAGAATCTAATGTCTATTGCATCCTTATCGTATAATCTCATTGGCACTACTGCTCACCCTACCTTGTCTATGGTATTTATAGGAATACCTAGAATCAGTACTCATAAAATATAGTGGATGTCCTCTATGGTGATCATCATCTCATCAGTTAGTATCCAAAATGTGTTGGTGGTATAATCCCACCACTCTAATAACACCACTATCATCCTGATATCATGATGGTAATGATGATAATGGCATATCCCTCTAAATCCCACTACCATTAAATGTACCCAATCCTCATCACTCATAAAATCTTAAAACTAAATTAATAGTGTAAAGACCCTAGCCCTCATCCTCAGTAGATCTCGTGCCTATCAAAAACATCTTTTTATTTAGTCAAATACCTAAGTTTTTAATTTTTATCGATCCTTTCAAGATTGATGTCAATATAAACATGATTGAAAATGATCCTTATGGATCATGGTTGATCCATAATAGATTGACATTGATATTAATAGATTGAGGTTGATTCCTTCACCCTAAAAATTCCCTCCCTTTTTCTTGAGAATTCCTAATCTACTACCTCCCCCCAAAACTTCCTAAATTACCCTTTTTTTAACAAATTCAAAAATCTAAAAACAAAACATAAAAAATTACAAAATCAATAAAATATTCAAATTTTCCCCAAATACATGTTATCTACCACATGGTGAAGTCATCATCATCATTTTCCATTCCTGTTATCCTCCATCATCTCATGTGTATCTTTAAATTCTCTAAAATTATCAAATTTTACTTATAATGCTCTTGTCCACTTGATAGCTAAATGAGCCTTCTTGTATGTCAGTGGGATATTTATAGTCATTTTCCTAATTGATGTAACTTTTCTTGAATCAGCATCGATTCTTATGGATCGATGTTGATTCTTGTGGATCAATGTCGATTCCCCTGGCTTGATTAGATGTTTGCCCTTCTAGATCATTTTGCATGCTTTCAGTTCAATTCAATAGCCTTATCTTATTGCCTTTGTTATAGCTATCCTTTTTATGTCCTATTACCCTTTAGATTTATGGAATTTGACCCCTTGTTAGTTCGCCAATCTCCTTAAGTCATACCCTTGGTTTTTGGTATCTTTCCCCTTGTAAGATCCTAAGGATGTATTTTCTCCTAAGCACATTTGACTATAGGTAATGCATATACCACACACACACCAAATGCTTTGGTTCATTATTCCTATATTATTTTCTCTTGATAGCATTCTTGTAAGCCTACCTATTTTATTTGTGGCATTTTGTTATTTGATTTGGTCTTTGCAACATTACTGCCTGCATTACTTTTTCTCCCATTAAGTGCAACCTTGGAATTCCCTTGAAGCCATCCACATTTTTTGTATGTCCTTAGCTATTTTTCACTTGTAAATTTCACCTCACCCATATTTTTAGCTATTCTATCTTGTTCAAACATGTCATTTATTTCATCTCACTTCTTGATGCTCGATTTGAGGGGGAATACATTCTCACAATAAGCCCACATCATTGGGCACCTTATAGTTTTTATCCATGGCTTGCTATTGCATATGACTCCAAAAAAGGGGCAAATGTAGACATTAGTTTTATACACCCTTGTGTATTAACTTGGTGCGTTGTCGCATTATTATGTTATTTTTAACATAATGGCCCCCCTTTCCTAATTATTTAAAATAATTACATTTACCCCAACCTTTTACTTTTACCACATAGGTTAATTTGATTTAATTACTATGGTTAAATGGTAATTAACTTCTTTTTTACCATTTAACCATACAATCTTAAAATTGAATAAAAACAAACCTATTCAATACATGAAGCAACCCTCCTAACAACCTATCATATGGTTAAAACAACCTAACAAACTTAAAAATCATTTTAACCATCCTTTACCCCATAAAAAACCTATTGGAATGGCATTTGATTCAACTTCATATATTTTCGGTTGATCGATGTCAATCCTATACGATCGATGTTAATTATCTCAAATTTACATCGATCCATAAATATATAGCAAACTTTCATTGCTTAAGAAGAATGAACATGAAAGGAAGGAAGCCATTTTTAACTACAAAATTCTATCCAAACTAGTCTCGAATCTACATATAGACATTACCAACACCTTGCCACTTTGAAGAATACATGATTGGTGACATTATCAAGTGATTTTTGAAGGCCATCTACCTTGTCTTAGCATCTCTTTATCTACACATCTTCAACCATCTAAGTTTAGTATTCTTTTCATATTTAAGTTTTATTTATCTTTTATATCTCTGTGTTTTTATTTATATTCAATTTTTATTATTTTATCAATTTTCTAGGCTGCAATTATAGTCTATTTTATAGTTCATCACTTTTACATAGAATTGACATTGATTCATCTGAATCAATGTCAATCCAATAGAATCGGTGTCAATCCTATAGGATCATCATCAATCCCTACTAAACTATAAAAATAGGCTTAAACAATCTATTTTTGCATCTTCAATATCAATTAAATTTGCATTCTGGTTTGCTAAAAATATATCTTTTCTTGTAGATGAACCTACCTAGATTAGTACATGATTCTATTAGCATCTTTAATCTTCCCATAGTCATTCAACCTCTATTTTTTTTATCAAAGTGACATTGAATTTGAGCTAGGACTTTGCATTATGGATTTTATATGTAATTTTAAATACATTAATGAATAATTGGTGGTAATCTAAAAGGATGTTGATGTAGCTATAAAATTTAGGGATGCTTACTTTAATTGTATAAACCTTGTTATTGATTAATTATCTTTGGTATTGTCTATTTATCCATATATATCTTTGTGATTTTATGTGTATTTATAAACTTTAATGTTAAACATGGGCTGACATCCATCTAAGGAAGTGTATTGCTTCTTGGGACTAGTTTCTTACCAAGCAACCCACTCATCTATCTATTAATCCAATTTTTGTTTAAGTGTGGTGAATTATAGGTTATTCCTCCCCAACCAAAGAGGAGTTCCCACAAATTTTGATCAGTAGTGTACAACCAACCTTCATCACCAGGTAACTCTAAACCCTATATTTACTTTTTTTTTAGTAGTTAATTAAACCACATTGAAAAAAAATAAAAAAAATACTAAAACATCATGAACATGTGAAGTAGGTTGAGATTTATTAACCCTATGCTTACCTTTATCTATTTTTTCTTTCATATGAATCTTTAAATAAATAAGAGGTAATCTTATCTCAAACCTTGACCTAGTCCTTATCCTTCGTAGTTCCAACTTGTAAACACTAAATCCTATTCAAAATATGATGTAAAAACCTTATATTTGCAAAGAACAATGATAAAATTTATACGTTAACTAATTTTTTTACAAATTCATATAATTCTTTCCAAAGGATGACTATCTTTAATTGAATTAGCTCAAATATACCTCCAAACATGCAAATATGAGTGATATTTACATTTTTAAGTTCAAATAAACTTAAATTTGTAAAGAATCAACCAATCTTTGAACAAAATTCCTATCACTAACCTTAAACATGTTGAATTCTCAAAGCTTAAACTACCTTTGTAATAATTTATCATAAATCTTCAAATAATAGATATCTTTAGCTAAATAAGCCTAAATATTGGTATGAAACCATGAATAACAATGATCTTTACACAATTGAGCTAATAAAGACACAAATCTGCAAAGAATCAATTAATATTTGAGCAATATTCACTTTAATTAGTTAAGATACTTTAAATTCACAAAGCTTTAGCTAAAGGCCCTCCTTCTAGCACCAATGAAACTTTCCCTGTTGATGACTGAAAGTGTATCATAGGGTATACAAAGTGTTAGAAACACTTCTCATTTTTGGATTCAAAAAATCTATTCCATGAGTAGTTGGTTGTGATCTTCTTGAGATCGTTGGTGGAATAATAGCAAAGAAATTAACTATTTCATAGAATGATAATATAACTAGTTGTTTGGAGCAACCTTGGTCTAAAATCTTGCTTATGAATATGAAACTGATCTAAACTAAGTATTTTAAATTGTGATCAAAACCTAAAGTCTAATCTATCATGTATATTTACAATGAAAGCTAAGATATAGTGAATTGATTAAAAAATAATCAAAAAGAAGGGTGGGGAAAAGAAGGAAGGTATCTTTGATATTCAATACAAACATTATGGCAAAGCTTAAATTTTGCCCAAGCATGCACTAATACAAATATATGACATGAAATATCTAAATCATAGATACTATCATATATCAAATTTCTAACGAAAGGTGAAACAATGCAAATAAGAAACTAGATTCAATTTACAAATTTACTCCCACAAATATCTTTCATCAAAAATGAAATAAATCTAATATCTTTCAATCAACCCAGCATAAACACAAATTGATAACACTACATTTATATATACACATCAAGAAACCATAGAAATAATTCAAATCTGAACCTTAAACTAGATAGTTGAGGAAGCAACCATAATAACAATCACACAAACAAATACGAGATAATATTTGCATAATTTCTTGCTTGTATTGATTGTTCCAAGTTTAAAAATACTTTTTTTGATCAAAAACTCCCTCATTTTTATAAATGACAAACCCCCTTTTATAGAATATTATCGAGGTATGTCAGCCAGTCATATCAAATGACAATTACACAAGTATCAAAGATAGTTGTCCTTCTACAACATTCTATAATAAGACACTTTACAAATGTATTGACCTAGAATTAATGAACTTTATAAGTTTGCAAATTATTTTACAAGATGGAATATTCTTTTTCAAATTATATGCATGTTCATGTACAAGAGAATATTCTAAGTCAATAGATTTGACTTTGAGAATCCTTTCTTGTTGTAGTCCCTTGTCTTTGTTATAGGATCTTTATTGCTCTACTATGTTGATCATCAATCATCTTGAAGTTGATAATGGGCCCCATGAAAATTTATTCTTGATTAGCTATGCCTTTGAAGTCCTTTTTAGCCCTGTCTAAAGTCTCCTTGATGCTTTTAACTTCTCCAATTTTATTTTATGCATATAGGATCATGTTCAAGATCCTTTTGTTCTCCTCCCCTATTTTACCTTGGCTTTGATTTTTCACTTCTTTCATAAATTGGGTTTCCCTATGTTTGAACTCCTTATCTATTATTAAGCCAATGGGACTAAGAGTATTTGGCTATTTGATCAGGCTACCCAATATATGCCTTATCTGGTTCTCCAACTGTTTGAAGCCTTTTGAAAGATCTTACAAGCTTTTAAACCATGTGTTCAAACCTTTAATCTTCTCCAATAATATAACCATATCCATATTCAAATGGGATAGGCTAACTATCCTAAACTCAATAATTTGGTCCTCTATCAATATATTGATCAGCTCCTTCACCTTATTGTATGAACCCTACCATAGGTTTACTTGGTTCACAACCAAAGTACCTTATTTTCCCAAAATATCATGCTTAGAACTTATATATTTCAAGGAGATGAATATGTCATACATGGTTGCCTCAAACTCATTAATCATATCTCCTAGAATAGATTGAATATATTTTCCCTTTAAGTTATTCTTTTGTTACTTTAGCCCTTTGATAATAGCTTGTACCTATTTTGATTATGTTTGGGCCAACTCTAATACATCTTATTCAAAGATTGGGCCTTTATCATGTCTTTGTACATTATTTTGAGTCAAATTAGTCAATGGATCCACCATTTGATGTGTAATTTCTTCACCATGTTGCATGACCCTTTTCTCAATCACCCTTTAAAAACTAGTAGTCTTTAGATCAAACTTGACCCCAACTAAAGATTGAGTCACATGTGGAACTGAGGCTTCTACTTGTGATTGGGCTACTGACTAGCTAGGAGTAGCCAATCTCCTTACCTCCTTTTCTTGTAGAGTAATAATTCATGGCTTCAATTCTTACTATAGAGGGATGCTGATAACTTTAACCATAACCCAAGGATGATGTATAGTAGGAAAATTTTGTATCCTTGATTCATAAATGAACCACTATAAAATTGGTGTTCTATATAATTTTACTTGCTACACAAGTTTACTTCACTCAAAGGAGTAGTGATAGTCACTTTAGGTCTCTTAGTCTTTGAGACAAGTGAAATATCAGATTTTCTTTTAGGAAGATTAACAACCACCAAGTCTAATGTTACTTCTTTACCTTTATCCTCCTTATCTTCATCAACCTTTGCATCTTATATATCTTAATTTGTATCATAAGAAATGGATATCATCTCCAATGCATTCTCAAAAGACTCATTAGGATCTATGGATATCATATGAACCTCTCCTTAAAATGATTCTTTCTTTACTACTTTGGGAGATTCATGAGATGATGGACTAGAAGCAATCTCATCTAGCCTTTTCTTCTCAAGTCTATGCTCTATTTGTGTCCTTGCTTGTGTATTGGTTGATGGAATTTTGGAATACTCACCAATTATTAAATGATATTATATGGGGCCTAATTTCCATCTATCATCCACCTTTTGATCTCTCTATAGCTTAGAGTTTGGTCTTATGTTGTGTTCCTTTGACCTTCTGGCAATTCATAGTTTGAGGATGCTTTAATGTATATGAATTAAAATGAACTAGGTTCATGTTTATATGGTAAATTTAAAATACCATTGAGCCTCAAATGTTCCTTAACCTTTTCATAAGGGTTCCATTGCCTAAGATCATTCATCTTTAGGTTGAAAGACAACCTATGTTTTGATGCAACCTCAATATTATCCAACTACCTGAAGATAGTATTTCCAATTATCATTGGAAAGATATGTAGGAGACCTTTTCTCTTAGTTTAGAAAAGGCCATGTATACCATGGAAGAACTAGTAGGCCACCTCTTTTTCTTCTAGTTTATCAATAAAATGGACTAGCAACTTGAGAGGAGAATTTTGAGTTCCCTTAATCCTTGTGATAGTATAATCAAGGTACATCCATATATCCCCCATTTATTTAACATATTTATGTATTAGAGGGCTTACTCTCTCCATTAGAATATCAGTTACATATTCACTTAGTGAAGGGTATACACAATCAAAAATAAATTGAATGTGGTCTCTATAGTTATAGATGTGCAACTTGAAATAGTATTGGGAGACAGTTTGAGTACCACTTAGAGACCATTCTCTCTAGTTGGGAATATTCATAGTTACACATAAGCCATATAAAATCCAAGACATCATTTATAATTCATTATTCTTCCTCTACCTAATTTCATATATTTGTCTACCTAAGGAGATGTTGATTATCTCACCCAATGGAGGAACTATCACCTTTTCAATACACCATAGGTCCCACATTGAATTTACATATGTTGTAGTTTCACACCCATATAATTTGTTTAGTATTTTCATCACCATCCTAACTCTAGGACTAAACTAGCTTATGAGGATGTTCTTAGTAGGGTCCATAATAACCTAGATGCCAAATTCTTACTGCATGGCTAGGGTATCCATCATGTTATGCTCTTTATCCCATGAATTAATATAGGTTAGGTCAATTTCAATTTTGGAAAACATGTAATAAGACTCAAAGGCAATTGGGGAAATGTAGGTAAATTTCATCTGATTATGTTCATTAATTAACATGCCTTTGTCTATCTTAGCTTCCTTAAAAATAAGATCAAGAATATCAATGAAATAGAGTACCTCAAGGTTTATAGTTGTATAGTGAAGTTCAATCATATAGATTACTACATTATCATTGTATAGTCTCTTTGCTAAGAGAATATTCTCTTCTTCATTGGTGATCATTGGATCATTTTCAATTGTCTAGAATAGTTTAGAATAATTATTATCCCCTATGCTCAAATCAACAGCTATAACCTCAGTGTCCTTGAACACACATGCTTTATCATCTAATGTCAAATATAGCTCAACTTCTTTCTTTGAAACATCTTTATCATTTACCATTATTATAATTCCACTCAAATTATCCAATTGTAGACAATAATCTAACTTTCTCGACTCAATTATAGTAAATCCAGAGACAATTAGGGTAATCCATACACTTTAGGGCTTTTGCAGGTTCACACAAGGCTTCAATAGAAGAAAGTAAGTTTAGGTTATGAGATTTAGTACTTTATACTGCATTTGGATTGCACATTTATACATTTTGTGTCTGGGTCCAAAAGATATCCAATTTTAAATGTTCTACTTATGTGGTATTGCCATGTCATGTTGTTCATCTATTTAAAATATGACCATTTATTACTTTTGGATAATGTCATTACCTTGTGCAATATTGAAGCTTGATTAATTCACACTGTTAATCTCTTAAGAATTCCACTGGACTTGACACCATTTTTATCCATTGATCTTCTATCTGAGCTCTCAAGATTGTGCCACTTGTTAGATCTATGGGTTCTCTATGTACTTGTAAATAGTATTCATCACGTGAATGCTCTTGCACCATGTAGTAACATCTCATTTGATCTAGGCTATTTAAATTATTGACTCCACCTGCACAATTAATCTTGAATGTAAAATCAAGTGAAGGTCATTGATCTTCCTTTTATAGAATTAAACTCACACCATTGATCTACTGACTTCATGATCAACCATCGACTATTGATTTCATTTTTTATATAAAAGCTTTCACATGAGCCATTGATCTACTTGATCACTCACCAAGATTGTGACACTTGTCACTTCCATGTTCTTTTTAATGCCTCTAATTGTACCACAGGTGCTCTCAGTGTTTAAAGAGCACTTCTCATTTTAGAATCCTAAAAATTTAGAGTATGAGTTTAGGTATTTGGAAATTACGATGCATGTGGTGAAATAATAACAAATAAAGGTGGAATTTTCTACAATATTTATATGATTTGGTGGTTGGGAACCACCTTGATCCAAGACTTTATGAATTTTGATGAATCTCAATCAAATTTCTAAACTACACTAATCTATGTGAATATTTGACAATGAGATCTAGCCTATACTGAATTATTTTTAAAAGGGGGTAAAAGGGAGGGTAAGGTAGAAAGGAAGTGAATGTGATTGCTAATCCTTATCTCAAACATTATTACAAAGTTTTAGTTGACTAAACATGCATAAAAACTAGTATGTAATGTAAAATAGCTAATGCTCAATGTTTACTTCAACCAAGAAAAATTATGAGGATAAGTTAAAGATAAAAGTAATAAATAAGTATGATTTAATGTTTTTATACTACACCTAGATATCTAATTCACATCTTTAATGTAGAATAAATTAAAGTGAAGTAACTTATGATCTTTTCAACTAATCTAGCATATCATAGATTAGCAACCATGTAATAAAAATGCAATTCAAAATTTAGGAAACCATTCAAATTTGAGATCTAGACGATAAATTGAGATAAAATATAGTAACCCTTAACATAACCATATTAAAAAAAAATTTATAATTCCTTAACTGTATTAATTATTCCAAGTATACAATTTTTGCTCAAAAATCTCTCTCTTTACAAAATGGTAACACTGCCTATTTATAGAAATCACAGGTGGTGTATCAGATAGTTTCAAGATACATATGTGTACAATAAGTACAAATGTTCTTGTATGAAAATTATATCATACATATGACTCTTCTACATTGGACTAACCTAAAACTCTATATGCTAACAAACTAGCATATAGTTGTATAATAGAATATTCCATTTTACAAAATGTATATAAAATTATAAGACATAGAATCTTCTATTGAGCTAGTGGTGGGCCTCTTGGATGCCATTTTTGTAGTATTTCATTATCCTTGGTATGTTTTTCATTGATTATCTATAGATCTACTACAGGATTCATCAAACATCTATTGTCTTGCTCTATTAGTTTGTTGAACTCTTTGTCATTTCTCAATATGGCCTCCTTAATTCTCCAGGCCTTTATTATTTGCTATCCTGAATTGATGATAATATACATGATTCTATGGTTCTCACTTCTATATTTTCCCTAGATTTTCCCTTCTATCTCTTGGATGGTGGTAGTGGCTCTTTGTTTAAACTCCTCATCATCAATCAAATCCATAGGAGTGAGTTTTGAAGGCTCTATAAGCATAGTTCCCAAGAGTTTCTCAATCTTGCTTATCAAAGTTTCATCATCTCTTCCAAGATCAATAAGATTGTTATTCCATGTGCTCAAATCCTACACCTTATCAATATCAATGCCTAGGATTGTACTCAAGTGTCCCATACTAGTAGTCCTAAAGCATGGGATCTATCTCCTTACCTACACATCGATGAGCTTAGCAATCTATTCTTTAGAATTCTACCATTAGATGACCAAGGATTTTTTTGTTTGAGATTATTTTATTAAGGCACTCTGTCTAAGCTTCATATCCTTTAAGGCCTCAAACATGTCAAAAAATGATCCACTTAACATCTTAATTATTTCTTCAAGGATTGGGACGATGGCTCGAGTCTCAAGGTCCTGATTCTCCTTCCTCAAGTTGTCAATCTACTACTTCAATCCACTAATTATTTCCATTACCTGTGTTAAATAGACACTAACCAAGCTCTCCACATGATCTTTATGGATGGGATGCTCTCCTAGTTCTTGTCCTCCCACTAGAGTTAGGCTTATGAAAGGTTCCACCCTTTAAAAGGTGAACTATTTTGTACCCACCATATCTTTCCTTATGGTGATCTTCTCTATCCTTATGGTATCTATATTGAAGTAGACTATAGTGGTAGGCTTAGTCAACTAGGTGGCTTATATAATTTCAAAATTAGTGCTGTTAGATTCTCTTGGAGTATCCATTCTCTTGCCACCATCACCTTTTACCTCCACTATTCTCCATTCTTCTTTCTCTTTCATCATCTCAACAATCCATGTTTGGAGGTCCTCTTACACATCAATATTGATACTTTATGTTAATTCCCATGAATGGGCCATGTTAGGAATCTTTTTTAACTTCCCATAAATGAACCAATTTGGAATGACTGGCCCATGAATGGGGAACTCATCACTAAAAAAGTTTATCTCCTAGGATGGGTGTAAAAATGGGAGCTTTGGCCTTTTGGAATTGGTAGGGACAAGGGCCAACTTATTCTTCCTCTTTATTTAAATATTAGTTGAGGATAGGGCCAACTCATGTTCCCTTCCCTTATCTACTTCAATCCCTTCCAATTGTCAAAGAGTCTCTACAACTTACCCTATTAGGGTGTCAGGGTCTTCATCTATTTCCCCATTATCTGAGGCATAAGCTTCCTCAAGAGCCTAGAAACCCTCCTCAACTATCTCATATGGCTCAATATCTACCATGTCCACATGTTCAACTAGAGGTGATGGTTCTTATGGAGGGCCTGAAGATGATGTTGTTTCACCTGGCCCCTCTTCTAACTATTTCTTTCTAGGGTCGTGTGTTTGAGGCAATTCTATCTAAGGGAGTCCTTGGAGTGTTCTAGAGGTGGAAGGTAGTAAATGGTAATAGATTGGATGCATTTTCCAAATGTCCTCAGTTATATTTTTCTCATGTGTAAATCTTTTCTCTAGCTTGGCATTACACTCTTTCAAACTTGCCATCACCTCCTCAAAATTACTTGCCTTGGTATAAATGTGGATACAAACCCCAGGGTGATGATCATATACCTACTTGAGAATTTTATTTTCTTGTAGATGATTCTTCACTACCCCTTTAGGGTCCTTCATTCTCAATTCATCCACTTGGAAGATGAATAATTCTCTCTGTCTAGACATGACATCCACTTGCTTCTAATCTTGTAATGTGGTCTTTTTAATTATTAGAGGAAATGGGTGGAGGAGGCCTTTTTTATTTTCCTTGAATACTCCATCAATCCAATTGAGGAGCTGAAATGTGATCACCTACTTAGATAGCTTTCTTGGGACATATATAGGTAATCTAAAGGGTAAGGACATGGTTCCCTCAATCCTTATCACTGTGTCATCTAGGTAATACCATACATATCCCATCATTTCCACATACCTTTAATTAGGGGTTACATCCTAGGCATGGTAAATCTAGTGATAGCATCAAATAAAGGGGGGTAAATTCCATCACAAATGAACTTCATGTGGTTTCTATATTTGAAAATGTGAATCTTGTAGTAGTGATGAGAAATAGTGATTCTAATACTAAGATACCAATTTTTTATGTGAGTGAACTTGGTTGAGGCCAGAAAGGCATCAAGCAGGTAAGACATCATGAAGAATTTCTTGTTGTTCTTCTTTTTTATGGATGTAAATTGATGGCATAGGTGGATACTTATCATATCCCTAATGGGAGGGGTGAGTTATTGTTCAATTAGGAAGTATATGTAGGAAACCTAGGTGGGATTGACATAAGTAGTTGTGGAAGCCCCAGAAAACCTATTTAGTAAGGTCATGACAACCCTAATCCCCTCTCTGAATAGGGAAATTAGAATTCTACCTTGGAAATCTCTAAAAACATAATTTCCATAATTGAGCCGAGGTCTAAGGATGGTATCCAAGTCATTCTTAGTGGTCCAATCCTTAATTGTGGGAAAATCCACATGGGCCATGGGAGCTTATAGTAACCCTCAAAGGATACAAGGGAAATGTATGAAATTTTCTTTGATGTTCAATATTTTATAATCCAATCCTCATCTATTCTACAATCAACAAAAAGAATAGCAAGCACATTGATACAATGAAGTACCTCAATTTTATCAATTGCATGGTGAAGGCTAGCCAATTACATAGTGACCAAGTCCTTATAATTGGTGTTGACTACCTCAATTCTCCTCTTATTTTGAGTGAGGGGTTGCATCTCTTCTATGGCAAAGAAGATGTCAAACCAAATCTTTCATCCATTGTTTAATGCCATGGTGTCTAACTCTATATCCTTGAAGACCATACCTAGGTGGTATGTGGATAAATAAAGCTCTGTTTCTTCCCTCCATTATTGTCTTCCTACTACTATTGCTTCTCAAACTTTTGAAAAAATGGAAAACACCTATTTTATAGAATTCTTTGGATTATATTTCTTGTACTTAAATTTTTTTTACAAGTTTGAATATGATTTGACATTCACAATTTTCCTATTTTATGTAGGTTTTTAGGTTGTCTGAGAGCTTTAATGGTAGAGGTGATTTAGACCTGGGTTTGTTCATGCCTTTGATTTGATTAAGATTTATATATTTATATATTTACTTTTTAGATGGATAAAATCTAATTTTTGTCATCATTTGCTTATGTGGATCTTACATGGCATCCATTTGGTGTCATTTATGGCATTTTTCATAATTTTTCAAAGGATAAATAATCATTAGACATTGAATTTTTCCTTTTATTATGCACTATTGGATCAAGATCCAAAGACTCAGTGAAAACTATCAATCTAAATCTTAGGCCTTTTATCTTATTAGTCATTATGAGCATTAATTCCTATAATTATGCCACCTAGCATACTATCACACCATTGATCTCCAACCTCTAAGATTTTTCCACATGTTGAGATCTAGGGCCTTTTGAGTTCCAGTCAAATATCTTGCACTATTCGATCAAATTGGTATGACTAAGCGAGGGCCATTGGATCCTGAAAGATACATAAAGTTTAAGTCAGTCTTAAAGGTCTAATAAAGACTTGGGATAAAATGTAAAACATTACATTTATCTAAAATATTTATGTAAAACCCTTTATGATACTCAAAACATGCCCCTTTTGTCTAGGTAAAAATATTAGACTAGATTAAGTTTGATGGTCTCACTGTCGTCTTAGATGTCCCTAAGATCATCAAATGACATTAGTAAGAGCATAAAATTTTAGTCCATGAAGTTCTTGTAGTCAAACATGAGATCACCACATGGCATCCTCATAGGGAATCCTAGGACTTGGGGTTCAATGTGCTTCATTAGATCAAGAGGAGTGATGGCAATTAGACCAAAATTCTAGGTATTACACGTGATTGGTTATTTTTAATAAATGGGACCATTGATGATGTAGTTCAATGTAATAGGTTTCCACTTGCTATCTTTGTGGAGCTTAGACCTTTCAATCCTCACCTTGCACCATTGGATTAAATCCCATGATGAAGTGATGATTATTGGATCTAGGTTCTCCTTCGCACCATTAGATTAGATCATGTGATGAAGCGACAATCATTGGATCCTACAAGATGCATGAGGTTTAAGTTAGGACTCAAAGTTAATAAAGACGTAGGATAAGTTTAAAAACTTAAGACCCCATTTGTATTTAAATATGAAGGGGGTCTTATGATTAAGACTTAGATTAAACATTAATTCAAAAGGGGTTTGGCTATGAAATAAAAGGAGACCCCATAAAACATATTTCATGGGGTGGTTAAGATTAGAAAAAAATGTTTTAAAGGGGAAAACACAAGGACTTAAGTTTAATTTCATGTTAAGGTTTGGTCATGCTAATAAACACAACCAAGCCTTAATATAAAACTAGGCTTAAGTCTATATTTTCAAAATTCTCACCAAATAATTCCTTCTAGAATTTGAATTCAAATTTGAGGGTTTAAAATTTAGGGAGCATAAATCCAGTGGATCCTTTGCCTATTAAAAACTAGTGTTTCATGAATCCTGCACTTTTCACAACATAGGGTAAAACATTAGAAGCATTAGGCATACTAAGGTTTTTTAAAAATATACCATTTTACCAAATGGATGATCATAAAATTCTAATAAAACTCAATATCATAGGAAAATTATTAGTAACAAGGTTCCAAACATCTCAAGGGCCCCAATTTTTAAAATTAGGGGGTATGTTGGCCCCAACAAATGGTGACTCATAGGGGGAACATAGCCAAATGTTAGAACCCAGGGATTCTAGTTTAAAGTAATAATTAGGTCATTTATCCTACTAGATCCATGTCATCACTTGATATCTATCCATGGTTGAAACAAGCTTTATACTTGCAAGATTGAGCTTAAACTACTAGGATATAGTAATGTTATGTGTGTGCTTTGATTCTACTTACTATTTTCCATGGGATTTAGGGAATAACTTCTAGGTTTCATGTCTTTAATCATTTACATTGGCTAGTATCTTACTTAGTCACTCATGGTGGGTGTTTATTATTTTAGTTTAGGGAGGCTTGGGCATTACTTTGTTGCCAGTCAAGTGTCCATAACCCCAAAAAAGATTCCTTTGTCTCTACTCAAGGCCTTTCTCCACTGCTAGCCAGGTGTTCATAGCCCTAGTGGAGATTAACCCAATCACCTATGTTTGAAAAGCTTTAGATTTTGGACTGGATTCTTATTTTTTATATTTTTTGGCATATATTTAATGCTTCCAACAAGGTTGGGAACCAAGGTAGTTAGGTTTAAATATGGCAGTCAAGTCTTTGATTTCATAAAATCACCTATGGTTGTAACCATTATCCGAGGAAAGGACGTCTTGTTAAGTGAAAACATGATTTTATCCTAACATATTAAACTCAATTTCAGAAGTGTAACTCTTCTTAAAGCCATATTAAAATTTAAGTAATGTTTAGGTCTAAATAAAATAAGGGATATCTTCATTGGTCCTTACCAATTTCCCTGTGTTATAGTACCAATCTCATATTTTAGGTTTGTGGTCATCATATGCATGGGATTTATACCCTATCATCAAATTTTGATAATTCCAAGGAGACAAGATATTTTGAGCACCAGACTATCCAGGAGGACTTATTAAAGCCAAGGAACAAAACAATAAGAGAAAGAAAAAAACATAACCAAAATTAAGAAAACAACAAAAAATAACCAAAGATATAAAAATGTAGACAAATATATATAAATAGAACAAGAAAGAGAAGTAAAAAATAAAGTAACTAGCCTACCTACCCTACTTAAACATCCTTACAGATTTTATCCCATGAATAGCCCTAGTGGAGCTACATCAAATTAATGTTTGAGATATTTCCCATTGGTGAGCAATGTGAAATATACTCCTTGAAGGTATTTTAGCTTGAAATTATTATTTCCAAGTGTATTATAAATATGATATGGGCCAATCCATAGAGGTATGAATTTTCCATGTTTGTCTTTGGGTTCAGATGCTTTGTCCCAAAGGAGGACTAGGTCTCCTTGTCTGAATACCTTCACTTTCAACCTTTTATCAAACCACCTTTTTATTATGGTTTGATGCTTAAGTTATCAAATGCTTCCTCCCTTGCATCTTCCATCTGAATGATATCTAGCAACCTAGAGTTTGCAAGCTCTTGACTTTCATTCATGTATTCCTACATAGATTTGAATGTGGGAAACTTAAGGGTGATAGGAAAGATAGGTTCTTTTACATACACCAATGAAATGGTGATGCCTTTAAGGCTTTCTTGATTCTGATCCTATCTACCCATAGAGCATATTTGAGGATCTTGTTCTTAGACCTAGGTTTATCTTCAACAAATTTTTTGATTGCCTTGATTAGGTTTTTGTTGGTAGATTTAAAGATGCCATTTCCTTGGGGGTAATGGTTGGAAGAAAAATTTATAGAAATGACATTATCATAAGTCCATTCGGTCATCTCTATGGACAAAAATGTGGATCCATTATCACACACCAAGGAGACTGGGGTTCCAAATTTGGTACAAATGTTTTCCTCTAATAAATTTGTCACTTTTTCTATCCTATAGTATTTGGTGGCTACAACCTCAGTCCACCTTGTGCAATAGTATATAGAGGTTAGGACATATTTTTGTCCTTCAAAATAATTAGGTTTAATCACTCCTATGAAATATAACCCTCATTATGAAAAGGTTTTGTCAACCATCACTAGCTACAGAGGTATGGCTACCTTTGGTTCTTTGGTGTTAAATATTTGACAAGAATGACAATCCCTTATGTGCTTATGACCATCCTTGAAAATGGTAGACCAATAGTAACCATCCCTAAGGATTTTTTGGGTTGTTGTTCTTCTTGATGGATGTCCACTACCTATCTTTTCATGGAAAGTACTCATGATTTCAGAAGCTTCCTCCCTTGACACACATCTCAAATAGACTCCTTCAAAGTTTTTTGTATATAATATCTTATCTTTAATCAAATAGTGATAAGCTTTGAGCCTTAGGGATCTCTTTTGTTCTCTTGTAATGCCTACAAGATAGGTACCATTAATCATTAAGTGAATCAATGAATCATACCATTCATTGTGTTGTAATTCATATTGCTTAACCTATAGTGTATGTAGTTTGGGATTGGTGTTGGCAATCATTTAAACTAGGCCTTGGCACTTTACCAGTTTGGCCATTTTCATCTCTATATCATACTCTTGTAAAATATACATCCATTTACCTCTATGTTTACCCAATTCATTTTGACTCAGCATGAGTTTTGTAGTAGGTTCTGGTAAGATAGCATGTACTTTATTTCTGAGAATGTAATATTTGAATTTTTTTACTACTTTTACTAGTGCATATGCATATTTGTCAGTCAAGGAGTAGTTCAATTTTCTAATTTTGAAATTGAAACTCATAAATTCTATTGGGTGATCATTCCAATCAAATTTCTAAGTTAGGACTGTAGCCATTATGTGATCAGAAGCAAATGAATACAAATAAAAGTCCTTCAAAAAGTCAAGACTTATCAACACTAGGGCTTGACCAATTACTTCCTTGATATTATTGAATTCTTTATTAGATTCCTCATTCCAAAATATTTTGGCATATTTATTAAACATGTCATTTAGTGGTTTAACAATCTCAATAAACCCTAAAATGAATTTTCTCATGAAGTTTATCTTGCCAAAAAATGACTTCATCTCTTTTTGACTATTTAGAAGCTCTATCTTATAAATGGCTTCCACTCTTTCAAGATCTACAGAGATCCCATCCTTAGTGATGACATGACCTCTCAACTTCCCTTCAGTAACACAAAATATGTTTTTCTTGGGGTTAAGAGAAGTTACATACCTCCTGCACCTCTCAAATACCTGTTAAGGGTGTGTAAAATGATCCTCCCTATCTTTGGAGAATATTTTTAGGTCATCCATGTATATTATGATGCATTTTCCAAATATCCCTTAGAAATCATGGTCCATGGCCCTTTGAAAATTATCCCCTGCATTAATTAGTCTAAAAGGCATATTTTTAAAGTAAAAGTTCCTCACTTAATAGTAAAGGTTGTCTTCATTCTATCTTCTTTGTCCACTAAAACCTGGTTATACCCTGAAAAGCCATTAAGGGAATCATGGCTAATCCTAAAATAACCTGTATCACCTAGTCTAGAGAGAGCAAGGGATAATTTTCATTTTTAGATGTTTTATTTAGATTCTTAAAGTCAATGCACAATCTGATTTCACCATTCTTTTTTTTTACTGGGACCAAGTTGGCAACCCAAGTGGAGTGCCTAATGAGAAACACAATCCTTGCATCTAATAGTTTCTTGACTTCTTTATATATCATTGGTTCTAGTATAGGGTTAATTGGCCTCTATTTCTATCTGAAGGGTTTACAATTTTCCTTGAGGGGTATAGTGTGGGTGATAACCCTTGGATAATTTTTTTTAAATCATCATAAGACCAGCCTATTATGTCTTTGTACTTGGTAAACAACTCTCTAGCTTTTTTGTTCTCCATTTTTGTGTAATCCTTCCCCACATTAACTTGTTGGGGTTGATTCATGGGGCCAAGGTTCATTGCATTGTAATATTTCCCACTCACCTTGGGAACCTTAAGGGTTTTAGTAAGCTTGTCCTAATCAAACAACCTTTCTAATAAAATAATTCCCTTGGGTATCTTGTTATCATTTAGCTAAATGATTTTGCCATTAAATTATCTCTCAAGGGTATTTCCATCATTTTCATCAATAATATGAGCCTCAATAACTCCTGAGTTAGTCATGAATTCCAAGATCTACTAGTCATCATTAAAGACTTCAAAGTGGTTCACATTATCTAGGACTGAGGGTCAGGGTATTAATTTAACACTAAGGTCAAGGGAATCCTAGTCAGGCATGAGGTTGGCTATAGCAGAAGCTAATTCATCAATAGCTTTATTTTTTTCTCTAGGGATAGAGAGGATATTAAATGCATCAAAGGACTCTATCATATCCTAGACTTTGAATTTATACCTCTTGAGGTATTATAGCTTACATTGGTACTTGCTTCTCACTTGGTTGACTACAAGTTTAGAATCTCCATAAACAAGTAACTCCTTGACCTTGTTTTCTATAGAAAATTACAACCCTAAGATAAGATCCTCATATTTAGGTAGGTTATTGGTACATGGGAATTACAATCTATAAGATGCATGATATTATTTATTAGTAGGGTCTGTTAAGGCAATACCAACCCTATATCCAAAATTGCATTTAGCACTATCAACATAAAGTTTTCATAAACTAGGCACAACCTGAGTGTTTTGGGAACCATCCACTTTTGTAGTCTCTAAATTGAAGACTCCTAAATCATAATCAAGTAAATTAAACCTTTCATTGACAACATTATACTCAATAATCATATGTTTTAGCCTTGGTTCCCTTTCCACTCCTATTTGGTTTGGAATACCTTTCCAAGGTAGCCATAAATGTGAGTAATCAGTTTGACATATATCCATTTAAGGACTTGGTCTACTCTTTACTTAAAAATAGTCCATATGCATTGGGAATGTCTACTACTTGAATGTCAATAAATTTTTGTACTCTGGTTTCATTGGCTAACTACATGTGTACATTTAATATTACCCTAATGACTTTGATTCTTGATTTGTCCAATTATGTAACTACCCTATCAGACTTGATTAGGGTTATTCCAAGTTGTTAACATATTCTTATTGGCATGATATTGGTTGATGCCCTAGAATTTAGAATATAATTATAGATATTCTTACCAAATATCTTGATAGTGAGTAAGAATGTTGGAGATTCTACCTTGGTTGTTTGCATGGTCACATTTGCACTATCAGCCCTAGGGGGCTTCCTAGGTTTCTTAGATAATGATTCCAATAACAAATCTCTTTGATATATAATTTGAGTTAATTAATGTAAATTTATGTTGGCCTTAATTTTCTTCATGTCTTCAATAATGTTATAGCTAGTCCTACTTGGGGAATCAACACTAGGTTTGGAAGAACTCCCTTTGGGTGGTTCAGGGTCATTCCCTGAAATGGTATTAGGAGGGGTCCCATTATTGTTTAGGGGAGTTGAAGTGGTCAATGTTTTTTAATAATCCCTATTCCTTAGAGGTTAGGTCCTCAATAATTTTTGAAATGCTTGAGTCTCTTCAATAATATTTTTTGGTTCATTACCTTCGTGTAAAGGGAATTGGAAAGTATCTACCATATGAACTTGGTCTGGTGACATGGATTGAGAAGAATTTGTGGCATTTTCCTTATTAGGGATTACTTCAAATGTATCTATATCCTCTTGAAAAGATTCAAAGGCTTTATAGAATTCAATGTAATCAATCTCACCATGCTTAGCAGTAGCATGCACTGTACAGTAGTCAAGTAGAGCAATGCCAGTGAGATTGATGTTCATGGTGTTTTTACTAGAAGAGGGTTCATTAGCCTTGTTAATATTTTAAATGTTGTCATTATAAAACCTATTTCCTATTTTTTTGAACATTTAGAAAGTAAAGTTCCTTCTAGAAATCTCACTAGTATTACCAACTTGTTTTTGTAACTGAAGAAAATTATTGCTAAGTTTTTTAACCATCTTTAATATAGACTCATTCTTGCTCTTATGGGTCTCAAAATTATGGACCTAATTATTTCTTGTCCCAAAATTTGGTGTTAAGGCCTTTTTATTATTAGTATAAGATCCATTAGTAGCTTGGTGAGTCAAGAATCCCAGATTTTGATTAGGAGTAGCATAACTCGTAGGCAATATACTTAGAGTTGGGGCATTTTGGTTATTACTAGGAAAAAGGTTCAAAGAAGGCATATATGGGTTGACATTATGAATAGAGTAAGTCGTTTGACCCTATAGTTTCATTTTATCACTAATAACCACTACTTCAGAATAAGCTTGGGCTAATGAAGCTATAACTGGAATATATCTCTTTAGGAACACATAAGTCATGGGATCTATTGCATCCTTATAGATTTCCAAGGCTATGACATCATTAGTCCTGTAAGGTTCCATGGTCCTACTATACATAATATGGAATCTATCATGTAAAGACCTTATAGGCTCATTTTCATCTCTCTTGATGGTTGTGAATTGATGATAAATGACACAAGGACTAATAATCTCACCAAACAAGTCAATAAAAAGAGTGTTGAAATGATTCTTGGAGGCAATGCAATCATCAGGTAAATTAAAGAACCATTCATATGTTACATCTTTTAAAGTAAAGGGAAACAACCTATATGTTACATCCTCATGTATGACATTTAATAATCTTAAGGTAGATTTAAATGATTTAACATGTTCCTCTATAGTTACAAAACTAGTTGGAATAAATATGGGTAAATACTTCTCAGGGTTACATGGTAAATCATGGACTATAACTTATACATTAATGAGAGATATTATTCACTAATCCATACCTGTATGTGATCTAAATGCAAGGGTACCTTGAATAGGAAAAGTGGGTAAGTACTTGTAAAGTCTTCATCTACCTCTTTCATGTCTGGGTCTTTGATGACTTTGTAGCTTGAGTAAAGGTTCTCCTGTCACTGATCATGATTTGGCATGAATTTTAGGTAGTTCCAGCTTGAAGATGAGAAATCCTATTTTAAATATGGTGTATCAAGTTAATATTTACAAATAAAAAGGAACAAACATGCACACTAAGTTAATTCTATAAATATCTACCTAAAAAATGATAAAGGACATCAAATTCTAAGATAGCCTGAAAATGTATCTTATTATGCAAATAGAGTCTATCTTTACAAATTTGAGCCCATAATGAATCAAAATCAGTATGAGAACACCTAATATTTGAACAAAATAAGTCATTATAATCTCAAATACTATATATCCTTCAAATTTAAAGTTATATTTATTATAATTGAGTAATCATCCATCAAATAACTATGATATTTGCCTTAAAAATAATAAGATGGGTCACAAAATTCTAAGTCCAATTATCTTTACACTTTAGAGAAGAGATTTACTCAAAGGTGCAAGGATAACATCAACCTTTGATCAATTAACACCAATATTGATAGGCCCTCCTTCTATCCCTAGCAAATCTACTCCTGTTGATGCCTCTAAGTGTACTACAAGTGCTCTCAATGTTTAAAGAGCACTTCTCATTTTAGAATCCTAAGAAATCAGAGCATGAGTTGTAGGTATTTTGAAATTGTGATGCCTATGGTGAAATAGTATCAAATCAAGGTATATTGTTTCACAATATTTATATGATTTGGTGATTGGGAGCCACCTTGTTCCAAGCCTTTATGAATTTTGGTTAATCTCAATCAAAGTTATAAACTACACTAATCTACATGAATATTTGACAATAAGATCTAAGCTACAGTGAGTTATTTTTAAAAAGGGTTAAAAGGGAGGCTAAGGTAGAAAGGAAGTGAATTGATTGCTAATATTTATCTCGAACATTATGATAATGGTTTAGTTGATTGAACATGCATTAAAACTAGTATGTAATTCAAAATAGCTAATGCTCAATTTTCACTACAACCAAGCAAAATTCTGAGGATAAGTTAAAGATACAATTAAGAAATAAGCATGCTTTAATGTTTTGCTACTACACCTAGATAGCCAATACACATCTTTAATGCAAATAAAATTAAAGTGAAGCAACTTAGGATTTTTTCAACTAATCTAGCATAACACATATTAGAAACCCTATAACAAGAATGCAATTCAAAATTTAGGAAAACATTCAAATTTGAGATCTAGATAAACAATTGAGAGAAATGATAGTAACCCTTAACACAACAATATAGACAAACTTTTTATAATTCCTTAGCTATATTAATTTTTCCAAGTATACAATTTTTACTTAAAAATATCTCTCTTTACAAAATGGTAACATTGTCTATTTATAGAAATCATAGGCAGTGTACCAGTTAGTTTCAAGATACATACGTGTATAATAAGGATAGTTGTCTTTGTATGAAAATTCTATCATACATATGACTCTTCTACATTGGACTATCCTAAAACTTTCTATTCTAACAAACTAGCATATAATTGTATAATATAATATTCCATTTTATAAAATGTATGTAAAATTATAATAAATAGAATTTTCTATTGAGCTAGTGGTAGGCCTCCTAGATGCCTTTGTTTTAGGATGTTCTTAGCCTTAGTATGTTGTTCACTTATTATCTCTAGATCTACTACAAGCTTCATCAAACATCCCTCTTCTTGGTCTGTCAATTTGTTGAACTCTTTGTCATTTCTCAACATGGCATCCTTGATGTTTTGGGCCTCTGGTATTTACTCTCTTGAATTAATGATAACATCTGTGATTCTAAAGTGCTCACTACTAGATTGGTCCTGACTTTTCCATTTTATCTCTTAGATGGTGGTAGTGGCTCTTGGATTAAAATCCTCATCATCAATCAACCCCATAGTAGTGAGTTGTGAAGGCTCTGTCAGTATAGTTCCTAAGAGTTTCTCAATCTTGCTTATCAAAGTTTCATCCTCTCTTCCAAGCTCACTGAAATTATTATGCCATGTGCTTAAATTCTACACCTTGTCAATAATAATGCCTAGGATTGTACTAAAGTGTCCCAAACTAATAGTCCTAAAGTTTGGGATTTATCTCTTTACCTACATATTGATGAGCTCAAAAATCTATTCTTTAGAAGTTTGTCATCAGATTACCAAGGCTTTGGTTATTTGATATTGTTGTTGCATTAAGGAACTCTATCTAAGCTTCATAGCCTTTAAGGCCTCAAACATGTCAAAGAATGACCCACTTTACATCTTAATTATTTCTTTAGGGACTGATAGGATGGCCTGGGTCTCAAGGTCCTACTTCTCCTTCCTCAAGTTGGCAATCTATTACTTCAATCCCCTAATTCCTATAATTGCCTATGTTGACTGGGCACTAACTAGGCTCTCCACATCCTCTTGATGGATGGGATGCTCTCCCAATTCCTATCCTCTCACTAGAGTTAGTCCTATGAAAGTCTCCACCCTTTGAAAGTTGAACTCTTTTATACCCACCATAGCTTTCATTGTGGTGATCTTCTCTACCCCTATGGTATCTGGATTGAAGTAGATTGTAGTGGTAAGCTCAATCAACTGGATGGCTTCTAAAATTTCAACTTTGGTGCCATTAGATTCTCCTAGAGAATCTATTCTCTCACCACCAACCCCTTTTGCCTCCACTATTCTCCTTTCTTATTACTCTTTCATCATCTCAACAATCCATGGTTGGAGGTCCTCTTGGAAATCAATGCTGATACTTTGTGTTAATTCCCATGAATGGGCCATATCAGGAATCTTTTTCAACTTCCGATAAATGAACTACTATGGAATGATTGGCCCATGAATGGGGAACTCATCACTAAACAATTTTATCTCTTCATTGGATGTACAAATGGGAGCTTTGGCCTTTTAGAACTGATAGGGATAAGGGCCAACTCAATGCTATTCTTCCTTTGAATAGTATTTGGGGCTAGGGCCAACTCATGTTACTTTCCCTTATCTTATTTAGTACCTTTCAATTGTCCAAGAGTCTTTACAACTTGCCTTGCTTGGGTGTCAAGGTCTTCATCTATTTCCCCCTTATCTGAGCCATAAACTTCCTCAAGAGCCTAGAAAACCTCCTCAACTATCTCATATGGCTCAAGAGCTACCATGTCCCTATGTTCCACTAGAGGTGGTGGTTCTTGTGGAGGGCTTGAAGATGATGTTGCTTCACTTGGCCTCTCTTCTAGTTGTTTATTACTAGGGTCCTATTTTTGAGGCAATTCTATCTGAGTGGGTCTCTAGGGTGTTCTAGAGGTGGAAGGCAGTAAATGGTGCTAGAGTGGATGCATTTTTGAAATGTATTTAGTTGGATTTTTCTCATGTGTTAATATATGCTCCATCTTGGCATTGCACTCTTTCAACCTTGTCAGCACCTCCTCAAAACTACTTGCCTTGGTATAAATGTGTTAAAAAACCCTAGGTTGGTGATCATATACCTGCTTGAGCATTTTATTATCTTGTAAATGATTCTTCACTACCCCTTTTGGGTCCTACATTCTCAATTCATCCACTGGGAGATGAAGACTTCTCTCTTTATAGACATGACATCCACTTGTTTCCAATATTATAATGTGGTCTTTCCAATTATCAAAGGAAATGCATGTGGGAGGCCTTTCTTATTTTCCTTGCATACTCAATCAATCCCATTGAGGATCTAAAATGTGATCTCTTTCTCAACCAGCTTTCTTGGGACACATACATGTAATCTAAAGAGTGAGGACATGGTTCCCTCAATCCTTATCACCATGCAGTCTACATAATACCATACATATCCTGTCATTTCCACATAACTTTTGATCAAGGGGTGCATCCTTGGCATGGGAGAGCTAGTGATAACCTTAACCAAAGAGAGGTAAATGCCATCATAAATGAAATGTATGTGGTTTCTATATTTGAAAATGTGAAGCTTGGAGTAGTGATGAGAAACAATGATTTTAGTACTGGGAGACCATTTTTTATGTGTGAGATCTTGGTTGAGGCTAGTAAGGCATCAAGCAATTAAGACATCATGAATAATTGCTTGTTTGTCTTCTTCTTCATGGCTACAAACTTATGGCCTAGGTGGATACTTATCATATCCCTAGTCGAAGGGGCAAGTTGTTGTTCAATTAGGAAGTATACATAGGAAACCCAAGTGGGATTAACATAAGTAGTTGTGGTAGCCCTAAAAATCATATTTAGCAAGGTCATGACAATCCTAATCCACTCTCTAAATTGGTAAATTAGAATTATACCTTGGAAATCTTTGAAAACATAATTTCCCTAATTGAGCCAAGGTCTAAAGATGGTGTCTAGGCTGTTCTTAATGGTCCAATCCTTAATTGTGGGCAAATCCACATGGGACCATGGGATCTTATATTAACCCTCAAAGGCTACAAGGGAAATCTATGTAATTTTATTAGATGTTCCATCTTTTACAATCCAATCCTTATCTATTCTACAATCAACAAAAAGTAGAGCAAGCACGTCAATACAATAAAGTGTCTCAGGTTTAGCCACTACATTATGAAGCCTAGCAAATTGCACAACAACCAAGTCCTTGTACTTGGTGTTGACTACCTCAATTCTCCTCTCATTCTAATTGAGGGGATACATCTCTTTTATGTCAAAGAATATCTCAAACCAATTCTTGCATCCATTGTTTAATGCCATAATGTCTAACTTTGTGTCCTTGAAAACCTACCTAGGTTGTTTATGGACAAGTAAAGCTTTGTTTCTTCCCTCCATTATTATCTGACTATTGCCATTACTTCTCAAAATTTCAAAAAAATGGTGAACACCTATTTTGTAGAGGTCTCTAGATTGGCTTTCCCGCACTTAGAATTATTTTGCAAGTTTGACTGTGAATTGATTGTTCACAATCTTCCTATTTTATGTAGGTTTTTAGGTTGTCTAAGATCTTTACTAGTGGAAGTGATTTAGACCTAGGTTCATTCATGCCTTTGATTTTATTAAGACATATGTATTTATACCTTTGCTTTTTAGATGGATAAAATCTAAGTTTTATTGTCATTTGCTTATGTGGATCCTATGTGGCATCCATTTGGCATCATTTTGTGGCATTTTCAAAATTATTTGAAGAATAAATAGCCATTAGCTTTTGAATTCTGCCTTTTGTTATGCACCATTGGATCAAGATCCAAAGACTTGGTGTGTCGATCTAAATCTTGGCCCTTTTATCTTATTGGTCACTATGAGAATTAAGTCCCATAATCATGTCGCCTGGCATATTGTCACACTATTGATCTCCAACCTCTAGTATTTTTACATGTGTCAAGCTCTTGGGCCTCTCAAGTTTCATTTGAGGATCTTTCATCATTGGATCAAATTGGTACAATTGAGCGAGGGTCGTTGGATCCTATAAGATGCATAAAGTTCAAGTCAGTCTTGAGGGTCTAATAAATACTTAGTATAAAATGTATAGCCTTAAGTTTATCCAAAATATTTATGTAAAACCCCTTATAATACTTGAAACATGCCCCCTTTATCTAGGTGAAAATATTGGACTGGATTAAGTTTCATGGTCTTGTTACCCTCCTAGATGTCCCCATGATCATCAAATGACGTTAGCAAGAGCATAAAATTTTAGTCCATGAAGTTCTTGTAGTCAAACGTGAGAGTACCACATGGCATCCTTATAGGGCATCCCAAGACTTGGGGTTGAATGCACTTCATTGGATCAAGAGGAGTGATGGTCATTGGATCCAAATCTGATGTGTTGCACACCGTTGGATATTTTTAAAAAGTGAGGCCTTTGCTGACATAGTCTAGTGTAATAGGTCACCACTTAGAATCTTTACAGAACTTTGACCTTTCAATCCTTACCTCACACCATTGGATCATATCCTATGATGAAATGATAATGGTTAGATCTAGGTTCCCCTTCACATCATTGGATCAAATCTCGTGATGAAGTAACGATCATTGGATCCTGCAAGATGCATGAGGTTTAAGTTAGAACCCAAAGTTAATAAAGACCTAGGCTAAGTTTTAATTATAAGACCCCATTTAGATTTAAATATGAAGGGGGTCTTATGATTAAGACTTAGATTAAACCTTAATTCAAAAAGGATTTAGCTAGGAAATAAAAGGAGACACTATAGAATATATTTCATGAGGCAATTAAGATTAGACAAAGATATTTTAAAGGAAAAAACACAAGGAATTAAGGTTAATATCATGTTAAGGTTTGTTCGTGCTAATAGACATGACCAAGCCTTAATATAAAATTAGGCTTAAGTCTTTGTATTTTCAAAAAAATTGCCAAATAACTCCCACCAAAATTTGAATTCAAATTTGATGGTTTCAAATTTAAGGTTTTGTTGAAGAGGGGCCAAGGTTAAAACTTAGGAAACCAAACACCATTGGAACTCTGGTGGATCCTTTTCCTAGTAAAAACCAATGTTTCATGAATCATGTACTTTTTACAACATAGGGTAAAATGTTAGAAGAATTAGCTATACTAAGGTTTAAACAAAATATACCATTTTACTGAATGGATGATCTTCAAATTCTAATGAAACTCAAGAGCATAGAAAAATTGATAGTAACAAGGTTCTAAACATCTCAAGGGCCCCAGTTTTAAAAATTAGGGGGTATGTTGGCCCCAATAATTCCTTCCCAAGATTCTTGACTTGTTGACCTTTGCTCATCATTAGATCTGTTACCACTTTGCCGAGATCATGACACTTATCAGTCTCACATTTGATTTTAGAGTCTTTTGATGCTTTAATTTCTCACTCATCATCAGATCTCCATTAAATTATTAATGCACATCGTTGATCAATTACTTTGACTTATTGACTCCAGCTTTGCCTATGGTTTGTTGATCTTTGGTTCAAGCTCTTGAGATCTTGCCACTTGGCATCTTCGCATTTAATTGGTACCTATGAACAATGAAATAAACTAAGAATTTGGGAGTATAATTAAACTTAGGATAAATTTTAGATTAAGGTTTTTAGCCGTATTAATAAACATGATTAAAACTTAGGATAAAATTTAAACTAGGTTTAAAATATAAAAACATGTTCTCATGTAAACTTGAATTTATTTCAAAAAGAAACCTACATAAATTTAAGTACATTTCAAAAGGGAAATTTGGCTAAGACATTTACGCTAAGGTTTTTTAACATCATTTAAACATGGATTTAGCTAATCAACTAGAAACCAAGGCTAATCAAAAGGTTTAAATTGTCATTAAAGCATAAAACGTTGAACATTATTCATTCAAATGGAGCTCCATTAAACTTGCAACATGGAAACACAATAATTAGACATTGGCAATATTAGATAAAGTCAAATGAAGAAAACTTGCTAATGTAAACTGTATCAACATGGGATATTCAATAATGTTCATTGATCAAGTTGAATGTTCAATTTAGAATACGAGTTACAAAATTGAATGAGGGTCCTCATTTTTCAAAAAATGGGGGTATGTTGACCTCAACACAATGACGGTCACCATCCTGCAACAAATGACCAACCAACAAAACTATGTGGCTAAAACTGATAATAAATACATACATGCAAAAAAATTCCTTACCACCTACGAGTAAGCAAGCACACTAAAGATTAAATGTTAAGCACATGTTTCAAGAACTCACTAAAATTAGTTTTTAATTGCCCACATTAGGAAGGCGTCCTAAGAGTTAGTTTCTTAAGCCCGTGCCCACTCCTTAAGCTACCTACATATCTATGGTGATTCCATCACAAATAAAATTAGAGCTGTTGTAGTTCACTCATACCTAAATGAGTGTTAGTTTAGACATGAAGACAATCATCCTTCACCAACCAACTACACGACTTTTCAATCCACTACAACTTAAGAAAATCATATTCAAACCTTAATTTTGAAATACTCCTAATTTATATATTTATTTTATTATTATTTCGAAAAAATTTCAACTAAATTGGAAAAATATTTAAATAAATTATTTGACTATATTATTACAATTTATTTGCTACAATTTAATTAATTTAATGTATAAAATATTTAAAACAAATTTAAAGAATAAAATAATAAAATGATTAATTAATTATTACCTAAGTTAAATAATAATTTATGAAAAAATTTCAATTACCAAATAAATGTTAAATTAATTTATTAAAAGAAACCAAAATTTAACTTAAATTTTCCACTTAACTAAAATTAAGTGAAATGATGGTAAGTTATATTCCAACTATAAATTAAATAGCTCTCATCCACAATATCTAAGAAAATATTTCATTAATACAATAAACATATATGTCATTAATACATTAGATATAGATATCCAACCACATACATAATTTACATATAGGTAAAATCTATTTAATTGTTTTATTGATTTAATATATATGTATATATCTCCATAAGAAGAATTTATTATTCTATATATATAAATTTTAAAATCCTTTCCACGGGCAACAGCCTTTGTAGTCGTTGTCCTTCCCCTTCCCTTACCATGAGGTTGGGGTCGGCTACAGAGTCATCCCTTGCCGCTGTTTGGCCGACCCACCCCAATTTTTTATTTTTTATTTATAATAATTTTCATTTTATTTTTAAATTAAAAAAAGCTTCTTGAAAAAAAGTTTAATATATTTTAATCACATACATAAACTTATTTATTTTGTATTTTTAACTGAAATTTCATTTTATACAGATTGAAGAAACCAACTATTTTAATATTATTTTGTTTTCTTAAATAATATATTACTAGTGTTGTTATATTTATTTTGATATATGTAACATAAAAAGAAATTTTATATTAGAATGGATATTTTTTTATAACTATATTTTATTATTTTAAAATAAAATATAAATTATTATGAATTTAAAAAATAATAATTTTTATAATAAGTGTGAAAGTAAATCCAATCTCTTTTTATCCAATTTTAAAAAAATATAATAAATAAAGATTAATTATATGAGAATATTTTTTAATATAATTAATATAAAAGAAATATATATTTCATAACATAAAGATAACTTCTTTTTTATTTTTTACAAATAAAACTTTTAATTTCAAAAAGTAAATATTAAAAGAAAAAGGAGATTTGCATTTGTATATATATACAATTCATTTTCTTTTTATAATTTTAAGAATTAATAATTGTCCTTGTTATTGTTGTTGTTATGTTCATAGCAAGAGAGGGAGACACAAATATCATATATCTATTTATACACAAAATACACATATTTTCTATCATATTGACTTACACCTTTTGGGTTGTAACAACTTAACAATAAATAATATTCATCTTAAGTTTTTTTTTTTTTTTTTTTTTTTTTTTAAATTTTATTTATACAATTGAACAACATCGACAATTTTTTTAAAAAATTTTCAAAATACATTCATCCCCAATATAAATTCACTTGAGGAGTTTAAGAGAAGGTATATATTCACTATATTAATTATCCATATAATCTATAAATTAAATAATTACAAGATTTTTCAAAACAATATTTTCATAATCATTTTACGACAAAATTTAAGGTATTAGAAGATAATAGAGAAGAGAGGATGAAAGATTTTTTAAAAAATCAATCAAACAATATTAAATCAAATTACATAGATAATTTCTATTAAACTTTTATTCGATTTTAATCAAACACAATGACATAAGAGGCCTCTTCTCCACCATTTACCAAGCCTACCATAACCTCCTAAGCTCCATGAGTGTCTCCTCCACAGAAAATCCTCATCCACTTCGCTCAAAAAGATGAACCACCCAAAATATGATTAAGTGTGAAAATAAAAAGAAAATCTAAATTTCTTATCCAAAGGATTTTTCATCCAACCCAATAAATGAGAGGGTACTTTTCTTACAAGAGTCATCTCATTTCTTACAAGCCTGTACCTTTTCTTAATGACCTTACAAGCCCATGTGGTCTTACTTGTCAAAGTCAATAACTTAGGATAAATTCAAAAGGGTCCCTTATACTAACAATAACTTCTCTCACATTGTCCAAATTTAAACTCCACAAGCACATCCACTCACCCTACTCTAGGTCCTAGGCATAGGTTTCCAATAAAATCCATTATAAAATTTATCATGATTTATGTGGATTTAAATAATTATTAGATTATAATTTAAATAAAAAGAGATTGTTCTAATTATATTTAACAAGTAAAAATTTCAAAATAAAGGAAGGAACAACATTTGAAATCTTACACATTTGAAGGGTCAACAAGATAGGCAAACACACGACAACAACAAGGTCATAGAGGTTCAAACATAAGGGGTATCACATACTCTCCCCCTCATAAAAGTATCAACCTTGATGCACCAAACCAACTCAAAGTGTTAAGTAACCACACACTTTTAAAGACATACCAGTTTATAAATAGTACAACATAAGTCATCATAGATACAAAAATAATTACCACTTATGTTTTTAATTTATAGAGATTTGATTATAGATTATTAATGTCTTTATGTTTATTAAATTATTCTTAAGAATTTTTATTTAACATTTAAGACTTATCAACATATTTCATTATTATTTTGAAATTAAGAAGGTTTTTAAGTTATAGTTAACATTAATCTCATTAAGCATATCCCATAGTATCAAACTATCATATTACCCTACTATCATACTATCATCCAAATCTATCACAACCAACTGAAACTCAAAGATATTCTATTACTACATAACACTTTTATGAATCATGTGTAATTAATATATTATCTTGATGTGATGACATAATAATTAAGATATGCATCATCCCATAGTGGGAGTGCACCTATTGAGATTAGTACCGTTCTATGGCCAATCTATATTGAGCAACACTAAACAACTTTGACCAATACTGACCAATACTAATGAATAATGATAATCACTATCTGTCACAAACCAACTAATATCATAGAATACTGATGTCAAAACATCAAAAGGAGTCTATATAAAAGTATCAATCTCTTGTAAGATCATATAGAACAAATTGTGTGTCATCCCATGGTAAATATATAAGGTGAAGAACAAGTACCAAATCATGGTAGAACCACATAAATCAATGCCAAGCAATGTTGATTAATAACATCAACTATCATCTGGATTGAGAAATATCAAGGTTAAAATAACCAAGCAATCATTGTGCTCTATAAATAACCTCTTTAGGCCTCCCAATGAACATAATATATATCCAAATCATGTATAAGATCATATAACCTCTTTAAACCTCCCAAGGAAAATTCTACTTAGACCTCCCAAAAGCAAGATAAAATATACTTTAGCTAAACCACATAAATAACCACATAATAATTAAGATATGCATCATCCCATAGTGGGAGTGCACCTATTGAGATTAGTACCGTTCTATGGCCAATCTATATTGCGCAACACTAAACAACTTTGACCAATACTGACCAATACTAATGAATAATGATAATCACTATCTGTCACAAACCAACTAATATCATAGAATACTGATGTCAAAACATCAAAAGGAGTCTATATACAAGTATCAATCTCTTGTAAGATCATATAGAACAAATTATGTGTCATCCCATGGTAAATATATAAGGTGAAGAACAAGTACCAAATCATGGTAGAACCACATAAATCAATGCCAAGCAATGTTGATTAATAACATCAACTATCATCTGGATTGAGAAATATCAAGGTTAAAATAACCAAGCAATCATTGTGCTCTATAAATAACCTCTTTAGGCCTCCCAATGAACATAATATATATCCAAATCATGTATAATATCATATAACCTCTTTAAACCTCCCAAGGAAAATTCTACTTAGACCTCCCAAAAGCAAGATAAAATATACTTTAGCTAAACCCTATATGAAATCACCACGTCTAGTGGGCAACAGGATAACTTAGGGTTTAACCTCATAAGCTAGATCATCACACCATATAGTTATATTTCAAGATAATTATTATTCCCCATACATGCAATAGGCATATAATTGATCCGGGCAACAATTCATATGACAATTCGGGTGATGGGTCCACCCCAATTGATGACAAAACTTCTGGGAGCCATAACTTTTGCACTGTAGCTCCAATTGACTCACTGTTTGAGTCGTTGGAAAGCTAAAAATGAGGGGAACATTGTGACATGGCATGAAGCTTTGATCAATGAATTTTTATCCCTAAAAACCCAATGGAAGTGCCCCAAATTTCAATTTTAGTAGTGCAGTCTAAAAATAGTAATTCCTTGAATTCTGTGTTGTTGTAAATCATGGAAGTCAAACCACTTAATCTCCCTCAATATTGGTGACCTTTCACATCCTCCTCACACCTTCAAAACATGTATAAATGAATATGTAACCTGAAATGGAAATTAGACATCTCTTCTCAGAGATAGGCATATGTTTGGGTCTACAAATTTGATCAATAAAACATCTCTTCTTAGAAATAACATTATTTGAATTGTGTTGATCTTATTTATTGAATTATCTTTCAGCCAAATATTTTCAAGTTTTGGATCAGTGGTATCAGAGTGGTTTGTCTATAGAGTGTATAATTCCAAGGATGAGGTCATATTATAGGAAGCTTAGGTGGAAAATAGAACCATCAAACTATCCACCTATTCGCTTCAAATGACTTCAAATGGTGGACAACACCGAGACATCCAATCCTTTCAAGGAAATGGTGAATGAAGCCCTCCAATAGCAACAAGTGCAAATGCTACAATAATTCACTCAAATTCTCTGACAAATCTTGATGGAAAATTATGGCTCCTCATCTGCACCCCCACATCTTTTTAGTGCCCCAACACCCTTCAAGGTTCAAGTGAATTTTGATATCCCTACATTTGAAGGAAAAATCAATGCTGATGTAATATAAAATTGGTTGGATCAATTGTCATCTTATTTTTCTATAAATAAATTCACCGATAAAGAGAAGATTACTTTTGCTCTTTTGAAAGCATCATTGCCTGTCAAAAATTGGTGGGAAGTGTACAAAAAGAGATTCCATGAAGATGATATTTGCCTTGAGATGGAACCTACATGGGATGATTTCATAAAAGTTGTAAAGGAAGAATACTACCCCATTGGAGTATATGACGATCTGTATATAGAGTGGAAACAGCTTTTCTAAGGTAAGGAACAGTCTGTTCAAGATTACACTGACATTTTTCATTCTCTATCTACGAGATTGGGCATCCAAGAAAGTGAGAAACATAAGGTTCTCAAATATCATGGTGGACTACAATGGTACATATGGGGAGAAATGGAACTCTTTAATTTGGAAACCATCGGTGAGGCATATAAGTTCACAATGAAGATTGATCAGAAGCATGGAAGAATGAATATAAAGAATCAGCCTTCAAAATGGAAAAGTGACAAAGAAGGTCAAACACAAGGCCAAAATTGGAAGTAAAAGGAAGGAAATACTGGGAAGTGGTGTGATTTTCACAAATCTGGAACTCACTCCAAAGAAGAATGTCAAGCCATCAAGTCCCTACTTTTTGAGTCACAATCCTCAACATCTACTTCTCTACCTCATATAGGCTCTATGGTCGAAGAGGTTGAAGAAGAAATTGTAGATGCTAATCTTGAAGCCATTGTTTCTTCATCACATACCCATGATGAGAGGCTAGATGACAAGGAAAGGTTGTTTCACTCTAAGTTATAGGTGAAAGGTAAGCCTCTGCATTTCATTTTTGATAGTGGAAGTCAAAAGAATTCAATCTCTGCTAATGTTGTGAAAAGCCTAAATCTGTCCATGAATCCTCACCCAAAGCCATATAGTATTGGATGGTTGAGTCTAGGGAGAAACCTCCATGTCACCCACCAATGTCTTCTCTCATATGCAATAATACCTTTCCAAGATGAGGTCTTATGTGATGTGGTCAATCTAGATGTTTGTGATGTACTCTTTGGTTAGC
Source organism: Torreya grandis (assembly GCA_037957365.1). Classification (NCBI taxonomy): domain Eukaryota; kingdom Viridiplantae; phylum Streptophyta; class Pinopsida; order Cupressales; family Taxaceae; genus Torreya; species Torreya grandis. The sequence continues at coordinate 4,295,736 of JARHVA010000771.1, read as the reverse complement.
TATTCATGTATGATCGACATGGCATCTATGAATCAAGAACTCGAAGGATCACTCTCACTCTTGGAACATGGTGCTACAGGGTATCAGAGGTACTACCTTCTACATCTGTCTCTTTGATTAGTGCCAAGAAATTTGTTCTCATGGTGGTCAAGCCACAAGATTCCAAAAAGGTAGATGTTACAACCCTGACTACACAAACAGCACAACAACAAAATAAAATAGATATCGAACTAAATAATTTCATAGCCTTCCATCCAAAAACTGATGGTTAGACAGAAATGGTGAATAGTCAGGCCCTGCACAGTTCCATAAATCATAGTCCCTACCGAGTATGCATCGGGAATCAAATTGAAGTACAACTACCACACTTGATGAAAAATATTGATGCAATGGGGACCATTGCTTCTCAATGAGGGAGGAATGATTTGAGAAACAATTCAGAGACAATTCGGGTGATGGGTCCACCCCAATTGATGATGAAACTTTTGGGAACCATAACTTTTGCACCGTAGCTCCAATTGACTCGCCATTTGAATCGTTGGAAAGATAATAATGAGGGGAACATCATGAGATTGCATTTAGATTTTATCAATGAAGTTTGACCCCTAAAATCTAATGGAAGTGCCCTAAATTTTAATTTTAGTAGTGTAGTCTAAAAATAGTAAGTTTCTAAAAATAGTAATTCCTCAAATTTTGTATTATTGTAAATCGTGGAAGTTAAACCACTTAATCTCCCTCGATATTGGTGACCTTCCACATCCTCCTCATGCCTTCAAAAAATGTATAAATGGATATTTAATTTGAAATGGAAATTAGACATCTCTTCTCAGAGATAGGTATATGTTTGGGTCTGCAAATTTGATCAATAAAACATCTCTTCTCAGAGATAACATTATTTGAATTGTGTTATTCTTATTTCTTTAATTATCTTTCAACCAAATATTTTCAAGTTTTGGATTGTTCCCCATACATGCAATAGAAATACAATGGTCACATCACGACATTCATGAAACCAACATTCAAATATAAAAGTTATAAAACATCACCAAGATAATCCAATAACTAAATCAAATGCCAAATGGCCTTAAATAAGTATTTCAAAACAAATACTAAATATCAACAAATCATATCAGTTATGTAATAAGGTGAGATTCAAATGTTCATTAAAAAATCTAAATTCCAATCAAAGTTATTTAAAACTAACCAAATATCTTCATAAAAGAAAATTTAGATTCAAGAGAATAAAAGTGTTAGTTTTAGAAAATACTATAAAATAGAAATCAAATCAAAATGAAATAGCGAACAATAATATTTAAAAAATGACACTATGTGGTTAATAAAACCACCCAAGGGGGAAAAAAATAATATAAACTTCAATCACCTCATGGAGGTAAGAGTAAAACATCAGTCTCTCCATATGTCCCCCAAGGGTTCACAAGGTTTCATCAAATATAATTCACAGATGTTGTTCTTTGACAACTACTAAGGGGTTGGTGAAGCAACACATCATTTATAAAGTGACCATTGTGTGTGAAGAGACCATGGTACCTAAGGCACTCATGGTGCACACACCTAAAATAATTGAGTAGCTACCTCTTGCAAAGGGAAAAGTGAGTTTTCAATTTATGAGAAGCTTTTCTTCTTAGCTCATGACCCAGTCTAAACCTTTATAAAAATAGTTCTATTCTACCCTTAAATCCCATACGTGTATCAGTACCTAAATACTAGAGCAACAATGTAAGGTTACATAATACAACACATTACGACATAGAAATAATTTTACTTAAATGATATATGTTTACTTGAACAAAATTTACTTTAAACCACATATTTATAATAGGAGTTTCACACAAGATACTTCACAACATATTCACATTCACAAGAGGACAATTGGGCTTCACACATAATATCATATTCGTACCATGACATACACACTCTATGATCACATAACAATGTTGTTATATAGAGAGGATCCATTATTTATGAGGTTTTTTATATATACAATGATGTGGGGGTTTACGAAATATGTTACACTTACACATGTACATAACAATTACAAAATTTAAGGGTGCATATGTTTGGATTAAGATAACTATTAACATTGATTCATAATCACAACATAATTATACAATTTATTAGTATCACACAAGGTCAAAGCAGCCTCATCGGTTCAATTGATGTACATATGTCATCCTAATGACATTAATAACCATCTTCATTGGTCCAATTGATGGATCTATGCCAACTCTATTGACATCACTATAAATCATCTACCATTGTCATATCCACAAGGAGAACATTAATGGTAAACTTTTATACATAGTATTAAAGTGCCTCATATGAAAATATACATCTTTTCTATTAAACAAACCTCAAATTTAAAATACTACAACTAACATTTATCATTATGGATGTCTCTATCATTGCAAGAGTCCTTGAATTTATATTGTCCAAAAGTGTCATGTTGTAATGTCTCACTAACCTGTCATGAATCAATTGACCATCTATCAAAGAATCTAACCAACCAAAAATCACATTTGATATAGTACCTCTGTGTAGAAAGTCTCATGAGTCATACTGACCAACTAATAGTGTACATTTTGGTTTTTCTTTCTTAAAAAAGGTAATTGAATCAGCCATACAAATTTTTCCCAGATATCATAGTGTTGTACCTCACTCTAATACCAAAATGTTATGCCCAAAAAATTTGTCCCAAAATTAATGTAATTTTTTTGTTATGTTATTTCAGTGTTATTTATTTATTCACTATTTTTGCTTTATTTTTAACTATTGTAATTTGGTCAATGCATAATTAAAGTGTGACACACATAATTATTACAAGATTTATTTAATTCATTTGATTGTCACCATGAGGCCTCACTAATATTATAATATAAGTGGAAGAGGTTAATACCAATGCAATTCCAAAAATAAATAAGTAATATCTTGATTAATGAAGTGGAACAAGTCACATTATTAAGAAGTATTGAATCATAATTTTTTGATTTAACGGATCATAAATTTATATAACTCGATTGACAAACTCAAGAGAATGAAGTGAGTTGAATAACAATCAGTTAAGATAGGATTACCAATTTAAGGATCACCAAGGGAGAGTCATTTTACACTAACAACTCTAATCTTAAGGCACTCAAGGCAATGAAACCAATAAATTTAAAGTGAACTGGTTGATAACAACTACATGATGATCAAACACAAATTTTACTTAATTAAAATTATCAATAAATCTAATCGAATCGAATGTACAAACTTAAAACAAATGAAGATAATAGACACCCCTAACCTAGCTTAAAGACCTAGACCTAATTCCCCCACCACAACCTAGGTAGCCTACATATCCATTCTATGGAATTAGGGTTAGAAGTAGTTCTTCTTACACTTGTGATGGCCTCCTCCACAAGTCATCATCACCAAACAAGAGTTACCAATATAAGCCAACAATAGAACTTGTGCATCACTCTGGAGAGCTTCTAATGCTTTGGTCATCTACTCTAATGAATGACATAACTTAAGGTCATCAATCATTATCTATGCTATCTTAAAGTGCAAGTGCTTACCCAAGCATTTTCATGCAACATCTCAACAAGAACATGTGTGACTAGGAACTTCTATTCTCTTATTTCAATGTGGTCAATGATTCTACAATCTCTAAAATTATGCTACTCAGAGAAACCCTGTCTCTTGAGAGAGTCTTTAAAGGTGGCATTGGCCAAGGTCATGATAACATAAAATAACTCATTCACCAATAATCAATTAGGGTTACCATCCCACAAAAAATGACCAATTAACAAAACCACGTGGCTGAAATTGATAATAAATACATACATGGAGAAACCTTACTTACCACCTACAAGTAAGAAAGTGCACCAAAGATTGAATGTTAAGAACATGTTTGAAGAACTCATTAAAGTTAGTTTTTAGTTACCCACATTAAGAGGGCATCTTAAGAGTTAGTTTTCTAAGCTCTCACCCACTCCCCAAGTTGCTTATATATCTATAGTGATTCTATCACACATAGAATTAGGGATGTTGTAGTTCACCCATTCCTAAATGAGTGTTAGTTTAGATATGAATACAATCATCCTTCACCAACCAATTACATGACTAAGTGCAATATTGCTACCCCTTGTGGGTAACATTACAACTAATACTTAGCGCAATCACATCTAAGCACTACTAATAATTATAAGCACCTTGATACATATTATAATTATGTGGGTACACAAATATAAACTCTAATGTGAATACCAAGACTCATTCTAAGGTTACAAATTAAAAAGACTTCAAGTGGGCTCTATCTTAGGTCCACCCACTGGTAACTAAGGTCAAACACAAACATTTACAATTATGACTTGAAATTTGAATTAAAGAAACAAGTATAAAAAAGGTACACACTAGCATGGAGTAGTCAAGACTCAAATTATAGACATCCAATAGTATTAAAATAACCATCATAACAAAAGACCTTGCCAAACAAGAGACAACACAAATTTTCACATTAATAATTAGGTATAAAAGTACCTCTAGTTTAAATTTGATACAAGAGGATAATTTTTTATATTTTCATGAAAACCAATTATCTAAGCTATAAATATTACATTTAAGGAAACAAAATAATTTTATAATGAGGAAAATCATGATTTAATAAGCTATTCCATAGTGACTTTAATTACCTAGAAAACTTGCTCCTCAAAATTTTAAATTAACAGGTAAGAAATCACCATAGGAGAAATAGTAAACTTAACAATAAAATATATTTTATTCTTTTAATGATAATTTAAAGATAGAATAATTTTCTTACAACTTTCATATTTAAAAAATATCATTCTTTGATATTTTAAGTGCCTCTACAAATTATCCCAAAAAGAATGCTAATAAAGAAATTAAAAATTATTTAATAGTTGTTGGATAATTATACAACTTAAGGAAATCATATTCAAATCTTAATTTTGGCATAATCTTAGTTTAGATATTTATTTTACTATTATTCTGATAGGGGTTTCAACTACGTTAAAAAAATATTTAGATAAATTGTTTGACTATATTATTACAATTTATTTGCTAAAATTTGATTAATTTAATGTATAAAATATATTGAAAATTTTGAAGAACAAAATAATAAAATGATTAATTAATTATTACCTAGATTAAATAGTAATTTATGGAGAAATTTAAATTACCAGATAGATGTTAAATTAATTTATTAAAAGAAACCATAATTTAACTTGAATTTTCTACTAGACTAAAATGATGGTGGATTAAATTTCAACCATTAGATTAAATAGTTCTTATCCACAAGATTTAAGCTTTTAAACTTTTGCCTAATTTGTTTTATAAGAAAAATTAAAAACTCAAACTTTTTACTGTGTTTTCATTTCCTTTCTTTTTATTTTGTAGGTTGGAAGATTTAGAGGGCTTAGATAGCAAGAGTTCAAGGGGGGAGAATACAACAAACATATATGCCATTACTACTTTTGATGTATATATTCAACATATCTTTTATATACATATATCCAACCTCACTAACATAATTATATATATATATATATATATATATATATATATATATATATATATATATATATATATATAAACCCTTTCCATGGGCGACAAGGGTTGGCGTCGATTGTAGAGTCGCTCTCCCCACATAAATATCCATGGCTTCATTTTTTTAATACTTATTTATAATAATTTTTTAATAATCTTAAATTAAAAAAACTTCTCGAATATATATATATATATATATATATATATATATATATATATATATATATAAACCCTTTCCATGGGCGGCAGGGGTTGGCGTCAGTTGTACAATCGCCCTCCCCACATAAATATCTATGGCTTCAAATTTTTAATACTTATTTATAATAATTTTTTAATTTTTTTAAATTAAAAAAACCTCTCGATTAAATGAAATTTACCAAAGAAAAATTTAAAATATTTCAATTATATATATATATATATATATATATATAAATTTTTAAATTTTTATTTATTTATTTAAAAAAATTAAAATATTTCAATCATTCATATATATATATATATATATATATATATATATATATATATATATTTTTAATTTTTTTAAATTTATTTATTTATTTAATATTTTAAAGTGGGGTTTCATGTTATACAAATTAAAATATTACTTTATTTATCTTTTCTTTCTTTCTTTTTTAAATCTATAAATATTTATTTAGATTAAATGTTCATTCTATTATTATTATTATTTTCATGAAAGAAAACAACTATTTTAATATTGTTTTATTTTATTAAATAATATATTATTAATTTTATTTTATTTATTTTGATATATATAACATAAAAATAATTTTATATTAGAATGGATAATTTCTTCTAACTATATTTTATTTGTTTAAAATAAAATATAAATTACTATGAATTTAAAGAGAATTAATTTCCATGATAAATATGAAAGTAAATCCAATTTCTCTTTCTCCAGTTTTTTAGAAATATAATTAATATAAAAAATATATATTTCATAACATAAAGATAACCTTTTTTAAACTGTTTATTTATTTTTACTTTTTACTTTTTTTTACAAATAAAATTTTTAATAAAAGAGAGTGAATATTTAAAAAAATGAGATTTGCATTTGTATATATATACAATCCATTTGCTTTATATAATTTTAAAAATAAATACTTCATGTTGTTGTTGTTGTTGTTGTTGTTGTTGTTGTTGTTGTTGTTGTTGTTGTTGTTATAAATGTTTTAAAAAAAAGAGGGAGACACAAAATACACATATTTTCTATCATATTGACTTACACTTTTTGGTTTGTAACAAATTTAATAATAAATAATATTCACTCATTACTTAATAATATGCTAGAACAATGATGAAAATTTTCACAATTTTTTTCTTTCCATAAATTTATTTTAGAAATGATGTTAGTGTAAAAAGTTTGTCTTACCTTTTCAAGGTCTTTTTCTCACTTCTTAGTGTGAAAAGAGTTATTTTCCTAACCAATTCCATCATTTAGACCTTTTCACACTTAAAATTACTTTGGGGTTTTTTCTCTTTTATCCCACATTTCATATGTTATTAATCTCTTAGGTAGTATATCCTATATATACTCACATCTTACTCTCATTTTAAATATAGAGAATCATGTGAAGGATTTGTTTTAGCATTTATATTGAATAGAATATAGTTTATTCTATCAATTTTGATTTCTTTGCTATGTTTTTCTTTCATTTATTTTAATTCTTGGGTGGCTTTACAGCCTAATCTTACATGGTACCAAAGTGGTTGTGAGTTGTAAGATATTTGTTATTTCTTGTAGCAAATGAGTATACTCTTCTCTTGCATCTTTGAATGATCTAGAGAATCATAAAGCTGTGATTTTTTTTTTTGATTTTTTTTTGTTGGGGAGGTGGGAGGGGGTGTGGGGGGTTTATCTACTCACTAGTTGCAAGTAATTTTTGAAGCGTCTTGGAACAAATTTGGAGCTCACCAACACAATATGATTGTCCAAGAAAGATAGTAGCACGCTTAATTTTTTTCTAGTTGAACATTGGAGGCTCCATCTATAGGCAATTTTACAGTAGTTCTATGTGAATTTGAAGAAGTTTGTAGTGAATTTGAAGGTTTTTTTTCAAAATACATTTTTTGACTTTCAAGAGAAAATATGAGTTTTTCATTGCATTTAATGTGTCTAAAAAATTCATATCTACCTCTTATTTTGTCTTAATTGGACATTTAAAACTAGATTTAACATAGATTTAAGTTTTTTATTTAAAAAACATGTTTGTTCTTCTTCACACATATCTCTAACTATAATGAATCACACAAAAAAATTTATGGGATTTGTGTGCCTCGCTCTCAGATTTCTAAAAAAAATTGAATTTATGAATTTTGTTGAGTAATGGAGAAGTTATCACAATTTTAATAACCATTATTTTAAAAAAAAAATTGTGGCAATGTTGCCCTCACCAAATTTGGTGGCTCTTTTGGCAGTTCCACCAAATCTAGTAGTTCACTAAGTCTAACAACAAATTTAGTCATTACTAAATTTAGTTATCAGTAACTAAATACAATAATGACCTTAAAATTAGCATTAGTTCTATCAAATCTAGTATATGATGTCATGCTAATATCAACATATTTCTTTTGGAATTTTGACCCACTTCACCATTGTAGGATTTTGAATTTGTAGTTCAACTTCAAAGGCTCATATCTCAAGAGTGCAAACTCCTTTTTTAGTGGAATTGTTTTTGATTTAGGGTAGAATTTCATGCTCTCTATAGTGGTATAATCATAATTTTCTCATATGGTCTTAGTTTTCCACAAAATTAGTTTTCTCATTAGATCTGGTAGACAATCACAAATTTTTGACCTTCAAAGGATTGTAACTTTCACATATGACCTTAGATCGAGGTGATTCTTTTTTGGAAAGTGCATATTTTTTTGATATCTACATATTGGTATCACTTTAAAGTTATAATTTTGTAATTTGATTGTACTTTCAATTTTGAGGTCCATCTTGGACTTTGTAAAACTCTAGAAAAATAAACTCTAGTAAACACACTAAATTATAAAGTGTCAAAATCAATTTTTTTTGGTGGGGGATTATTGATTGAGTGATTTTGTGGGATTACTCTTGTGATAATATTTTATTTTTTGTTTCAAATTATGGCTCCTAATCTTTAGAAAATCAAATGTGAGTATTGTGAGAAGAAAATGCATACCATGGATGATTTTACACAAAAGAAACATGATGATCTAGAATTACAAGTTCAACTTCAAAAATTGAGGCAACTTTGTATTGTAAATTGCATCAATTTGTCAAAATCTTCAAATCTCGCACTAGTAGATATTTCATCATCTTCTATGCTTTCTCCACATTCTAATGATTCTACAGTGAGAGATTATATAGATATTCATGAGTTGACAGTTTCAACTCAATCATCATTGATACATTCTATAGGAACACTTGATTCTCATTTGTTTAGTGAGAACCATACATATATGGTTAATGATCTTGAATCATGCATTACTTTTGATCAAATTGATCAGAATTTATAACACATTGGCATCTAATTAGATAAGTCTAAGAAATTTTTGGAGACATCACCCACTCCTCCCTCTCTTGTTTGTAGTAATTAAATGTAGCAAGACATTTATGATCTTCTAGATACAACTCCTTGGAATAAATACTTGACAAATATTGCATCTCTATTTTGTGAGTCCCATATTTTGTATTTAGAGGACACCATTGAAGACATTCTTTTACTCTTTCATGATAGCTTCTATATAGATTCTTCTTCTTTAGATGATTCAAGGGCACATTCAGATCCTCTTGTTCTTTCCTTGCCTACATCTACTTCTAAGTGATAATTTTTGCAAATATTCATGAGTTGATAGTTTCAAATGTCATCATTGACACCTTCTGCATAAGTAATAGATTCTGATTGGTTTATTTGTCTTGTCAATGGTGAGCACCATACATCCATGGTTACCATATCTAAATCTTATATGTTACCTAATCCATCATATCAACATTCATCATAATTTGGAACTAGCTTCGATATCATTGAGTAGCATTTAAAAACAAAAATTGCAGGCATTTTCATGTTTGGATCATGTTCTACATCTATTTCTACTTAGTTTTGGATTACCATCTTTTGACATCAACATAGAGACACTTGATCAGCTTCCAGAGACCTCATTTATCTTGAGACCTCCTTTCTGATATTATTTCTTAAAGTGGGAGTTTCTTCTACATCTACCATTGTACTTATTTTTTCCCAAAGGGAGAAATACAATTTGTCGACATTGGATCATCTTCAACATGTATCTTTCAGCATTCGCCATTGGCATAAGTATTAATTCATTATGGGGGGACTCATAGTCTCAAATTTCCTTCCTTGTATGTTAATTATGGATGTCCCACTTGGGAGGTCATGTGTGTACCTCCTTCCATCATTTATTCATGTTTTTCATCTTATCCTCTCACAAGTGATAGGTGAGGGAGTACAGTTTTTTCCCATCGGGTTTTCTGCTTCTCTTCTTTTTCAAGGGTTTTTTTTTCATTGTACATGGGTACCTTATCAATCCTACTTGTTGGGAAAAATTCTTGTTTGCTTTTTTAATATTTTTCCCCAAGTTACACTTGGGAGGGTGTTAATGTAAAAGATTTGTCTCCATGTTTGGTACCTTTTTCAAGGTCTTTTTCTCAATTCCTAGTGTGAAAAGGGTTATTCCCCTAATTGATTATATCACTTAGACCTTTTCACACTTACTTAATATTACTTTTGATTTTTTCTCTTTTATTCTATATTTCATGTGTTATTAGTCTCTTAGATGGTATAATCTATATATACTCACCTCTTGCTCTCATTTTAGATATAGAGAAGTAGGTGAAGGCTTTGTATTAGCATTCCTATTGAACAAAGTACAATTTATTCTATCAATTTTAGTCTCCTTTCTATGCTTTACTTTCACTCATTTTGATCCTTGGGTGGACTCTCATTCAAATATTACAAATGGATAAGAGGGAGGCAAATTTATATTTTCTTACAACAATTGAACAACATCCACAAATCCATTTTTTAATTTCCAAAAAAAAATATTTTTCATCCCCAATATAGAATCACTTGAGGAGTTTAATAAAAGGTAAATATTCACTATATTAACTATCCATATAATCTATAAATTAAATAATAAAGTTTTTCAAAACAATATTTTCATAATCATTTTACTACAAAATTCAAGGTATTAGAAGATAATAGAGAAGAGAGGGTGAAAGAATTAAATTTTTTCAATCAAACACCATTAAATCAAATATGGACAATTTATATTAAACCTTTATTTGATTTTAATCAAACTAAATGACATAAGAGACCTAGCTCTTCTCCACTATTTTCCAAGCCTACCATAACCTTTCAAGCTCCATGAGTGTCTCCTCCACACAAGCTCCTCCACCACTTATCCCAAAAGGATGAACCACCCAAAATAAGACTAAGCATAAAAATAAAAATAAATTCTAATTTTATTATCTAATGAATTTTCCACCCAACCCAATAAATGAGAGGGTAATTTTCTTACATGACTCATCTCATTTCTTACAAGCCCATATATTTTCGTAATGACCTTACAATCTCATGTGGGCTTACTTGTCAAAGTCAAAAAATTAAGACAAAGTCAAAAGGGTCCCTTACACTCAATAATAACTTATCTTACATGTCCACTCACCCTACTCTAGGTCCTAGCTTATCTCCTCTAGCCTTCCTAGAGAGGCTAGGTAAAAGTTGCCAATAAAATCTATTATAAAATTCCACGTGATTTAAGTGGATTTAAATATTTATTAGATTCTAATTTAAATAAAAATATACTGCTCTAATTAAATTTAACAAATAAACATTTAAAAATAAATGAGTGAATTACATTTGAATGGTCAACAAGCTACGCAAACGCATGCCAATAAATGAGTCATAGAGGTTCAAAGATAAGGGGTATTACAATATTTGGTAATTTCTTAGATATAGTATATTGTGTTATCTAAATTAATTTAATTACCTTGATTTAGAAAAATTTTATTCATTTATTAGTTAGGATATTCTACCCCTTTAACCATCAAACTAACCTAAGAAATAATTTAGTATTTAGTGAACTTGACCTCTATGTCTTCTCATGAAAATTATATCTTATTTTAGGATTTTTAGCCTTCTGAAATTTATGATTTCACTAATTTGTAGATCTGAATTTTGACATTACCTTTGGCACATTTATTTTCATTTATCAAATATGGAAAATGTAATAAATATCATTTCAAAATGTAAGATAAATAAGCCTTAGTCAATCATCTAAATACAAATAAAGAATTTGTTAATGGTTGTTTTGACATGGCCAACAATAATCATGTTTTTTTTGTCTTAACAAGATAGAACCCCTCTTTCAAGGACTTCATAAGAACTCTCTAAGGTTTATTCTACCTAGTCTACGAATACTAATCTTCACTTAATAGATCATTGTGACCATTCCAACTCAAGGGGCCTTTGTTGGTTAAGCTAGAGTATTTTAGACATGTCAATATACATTTAAAATATGAGTTAATGCATAGAGAATCAACAAAATGATTTAACTATATGAATTCAAATGATTCAAATAAAATTTTCTATTACATGGATTCAATAGTATTTAAGTAGAAATAAATAGAGAGAGAAAAATATAGATAAAACATTTAGAGAAAGTTGTTTAAATTCTAAACTAACAAAGATAGTAAGAAAATCAAAAGAGAGAAAGTCATGGAGAAAATAAGAGAGATCACTTTCTAATGGATCCATTTAGTTACTCTTGAGTAGACAAATACTTGAAGAAACCAGTCCTTAGCTGAGCAAAACCTAAAAAAATTATGGTCAAGTATGGTGCAAGAGTGTGAGGTAGGTAGAAACAATTCAAAAGAGGAAACATGGTCACCATATACATGTATAGGCCAAGTATATCAAATGACAAAGCTTTCACATAAATATATTTCCATGAAAGATCATTTGGTATTCATGAATACTGGTGATCCAAAAATTAAAAGCTTTGGTTGAAACATAATTTAAGAAAAAAGAACAACACAACTATAATAATGTTATCTTTGAGAAGAGATGTTTTATTGATCAAATTTACAGACCCAAACATATGCCTATCTCTAAGAAGAGATGTATGATTTCCATTTGGGTTAAATATTCATTTATACATGTCTTTAAGGTAGGAGAAGGATGTGGAAGGTCACCAATCTCAAGGGAGATTAAGTGGTTTGACTTCTATGATTTACAAAAATACAGAATTCAAGGAATTACTACTTTTAGAAACTTACTATTTTTAGACTCCACTACTACAATTGAAATTTGGGGCACTTCCATTTGTTTTTCAAGGGTAAAAACCCACCAAGTAGATATTAGTTCCATAACATGATGTTCCCCTCATTCTTATATTTCCAATGGTTCAAATGGGGAGTCAAATGGAGTGATGGTGCAAAAGTTATGGCTCCCAAAAATTCTGCCACCAATTGGGGTAGAACTATCACCTGAATTATCACCTAAAATGTTGCTCAGATCAACTGGGTTGGCTTACAAACTCAACCTCAAATAAACTCAACTCATAAAGTTAATCTAGAAAACAAGATGATACATGAAATATAATGACTCTTCCACTACCCTAATGCTAAGACTAAATGGAGCCAACCAATTATATCCTTCTCTAATTTTAAAAAAGAATGACCCTTACTGAAACATAGGAGCTAATATTATATAGACATCCAAGTACATGGAGTTTAAAACTCATCACACTACTAGGGTGATTATAGTAAATAATCAATGTGATTGAAAGGTATAATTAAGGTTCTAATAGACATGCCAACTTGATCATGTTATTCCAGATCCTAAATTAAACTCTGGTAGTAGAGTGTCACGAGGATTACTTTGGGTTTACCATTTAGACATGTTTATGTTGAGTTAGGCACCATGCCTCTTAAAGACTAAATTTGTCTTATGTTATTTGATTTATCCCAATGCACATGTAAGTCTCATGATTCACATCTTATTCATGATTTTAGTTGAATTTTCTCTCTTTTTATCATTGCACCAATTATAATGCATTTTCCATCATTTATCATCATGATACTAATTACAACTTGATTTTGTTGTTGAATTGAATACATAGTCCCATCTTGAATTTTGATAGTTTTGATGGCCAGATAGGATGTCAATCTTAGTCCTTTCATCTTTTTATATCAACATTTTCACATGGTCCTTTATCATCTTCTCCTTCCATTCCCATCACTAGGATTTCGGATTTTCCCACCAAGTCCCACTTTTCCACTTGACAGTCTATTAATGTCATGAGGATATACTATATTATGTACCTTTATCATTAGCATGGTCACATGGCTTCTTCTTAGCCTCTTGAGATCTTTATGCTTTGACTAGTCAATACTATTGATACCCCAATCTCCCAAGTTAATGTTGTAATTGCCTTGAGCTCTTGGGATTCCAAGAGGATGCCATGTGGTATCTTCCTTGGGTATAAAGGCCATGTGCATTTTCCAATGTTGATCAATTAATGAGCTTATAGGTTAATTAATTAATACCCTTGAGGTTCTAATATTATAAGATTACAATCCTTTGTAAATGCCTTCAATCATCTATGATTTTGAGCTTCCAATAGGGTGCCACTGGCATCTTTCTGGGACCTTGGGGATTTATAAAGACTTAGTTATTTTTATAAAAATATTTGGATCTGAATCAATTCATTGATGAGATTTGAATGCATGGAATAATCTTAGGGATTTGAATAATATTTTTAAAACTTGTGAAAACATAAAAAAGTCCATTACGTAAATATTTTTGAAAAAACTATGTTTTTTCCAAAGGAATTTTATGCAAAAAATAATCATTTAATATAAGAATTCAAACCAATCATTTGCATAAAATTAATTTTTAATCTAAAACATTCAAATTGGTGAATATTGAAGCATTTTATCAAGGAATAAGACTTCACAAGCTTAAAATAAACATGTAAGTTAGACATTAATATTCATAGATGAAAGCTCAGATTGAATTGAGAAAAATGCAAAGGCTTTATAAATGAGTATGAAGAGTCATTTGTAACATAAAATCTAGTAAAATACCATGAAAAAGAGCTCAATTAGATATAACATCACAACCCCATATATAAAAAATAGATAAGAAGAGAGGGTCTCCATTTTTAGTTTGAAAATGGAGCATGTTAGTTGAGGCAACAACAAATGACAACTCCTACTAGTAGATACTCTTGAGAAATATAAAAAAAAAATATCATCTTAAGTTATTGAAACTAAAAAATAAGCATTAGATATAAATGATTACTTGAGGTAAAATCAAAAGGATAAAAGCACTAAATTCTACCTCAACATGTGGCATATCTAGCTATAATCCCATGAAATGCCATCTGTGTATATGATCAAATGAATAATTCATTTTGTTTGCATGCACACACAATAATTTATATTTGTATAAATGACCAAAACTTTTAAAATTAAATATGTATCTATTTGTATGGGGGGAATGGTGTGGGTATCGATTTTTTAATAACTATATGTCTATAGGCTTGATAGAGATACCTTTGGTCCCTTCATAAGGCCTTGCTCAACTGCCAACCAGGCTAAAAAGCTTATGGCAGAGGTTACAAAGATCACCCTTTTGAGAAATATTATTATATTTTTCATTTTGGATCAATTATTTTGGAAAGGATACTTTACTTTTATATCTATGGAGGGTTGGGGAACAATCCATGGATTTAGGAAAAATCATGAAGTTCATGATTAGTTAAGACAAACCTAAAAATAATAATGATAAATTTTCTTGAGATGTTTCAATTAAGAGTATGTATAAATTTAAGTGAGAAAAAAATCTTTATAAATCCACACATTATGTTTTAAATCATTGGTCTTTACAAGTTTGAAAATGCATGAGAGAATCATAGCAAAAAATGCAAGTAGTCATGCAAGGTTTTCAATCATGTTCTTTAGTGCCATTGATGCTACCTATCAGCATGCCTTTTATTTAATTTATATGATTAATGTGGGAACATTAAGGTAAAAATAAAAGGACCAAACAAAATGAAACAAGAAAGAAAAACTAAATTAACAAGGTGCATGAAGGAAAAAAGAAGAAATAAAAACTAAACTAAAATTATTTTGTCTACATTGTATTATCTTCAACATGTATATTTTAGAATTCAACATTAGCACATGTATTAATTCATTATGGGAGGGACTCATAGTCTCACATTTCCTCCCAAGGCAAGCAGGTGATGAGGGTGGGGGGGATTTATTAATTGTATGTTCATGATGGATATCCCACTTTGGAGGTCATGTTGATACCTCCTTCCATCATTTTTTCATGTTTTTCATCTCATTTTCTCCTTCTCTTCTTTTCTAAGGGGTTTTTTTCATTTTAAATGGGTACCTTATTAGGCCTAGTAGACGAAACACATTATTTTTTGATTTTATAAGATTTTCCTCCAATTTACACTTGGAGGTGTTTATTTAAAATATTTATCTTTGTGTCTCATACCTTTTCAAGGTATTTTTCTCACTTCCTAGTGTGAAAAGGGTTATTCCCTTAACTGATTCTATCACTTAGACCATTTCACACTTTCTTAATCTTACTTTTGATTTTTTTCTCTTTTATCCCACATTTCATGTATTAATAGTCTCTTAGATGGTATATCCTATATATACTCACCTATTTATCTAATTTAAAATATAGAGAAGCATGTGAAGGCTTTATATTAACATTCATGTTGAATATAATAGAATTTATTCTATCTATTATAATTTCCTTGTTATGCTTTCCTTTCACTCATTTTGATCCTTGGGTGGATTTTAGTCAAATATTACAAGTGGATAAGAGAGAGGAAAATTTATTTTTTATTACAACAATTTAAAAACATCCACAAATACATTTTTTTAATTTCCAAAAAAAAAAAAATCACCCCCAATATAGATTCACTTGAGGAGTTTAAGAGAAGGTAAAAATTCACTATATTAATTATCCATGTAATCTATAAATTAAATAATAATAAGTTTTTTCAAAACAATATTTTCATAATCATTTTACTACAAAATTCAAGGCATGACAAGATAATAGAGAAAAGAGGGTGAAAGAGTTATTTATTTTTCAATCAAACAACATTAAATCAAGTATGGACAATTTATATTAAACCTTTATTTTATTTTAATCAAACATAATGACATAAGAGGTCTACCTCTTCTCCACCATTTTCCAAGCCTACGATAACTTCCCAAGCTCCATGATTGTCTCCTCCACACAAGCTCCTCCACCACTTCTCCCAAAAGGATGAACCACCCAATATAAGACTAAGTTTGAAAATAAAAATAAATTTTAATTTTATTATCCAATGGATTTTTCACCCAACCCAATAAATAAGAGGTTACTTTTCTTACAAGAGTCATTTCATTTATTACAAGCCCTTACATTTTCTTAATGACCTTACAATCCCATGTGGGCTTACTTGTCAAAGTGAACAACTTAGGAAAAATTCAAAAGGTTCCATTACACTCAATAATAACTTCTCTCACATGTCCAAATTTACACTCCACAAGCACATCCACTCACCCTACTCTAGGTCCTAACTTTTCTCCTCGAGCCTTCCTAGAGAGGCTAGGCACAAGTTGCCAATAAAATATATTATAAAATTCCTCATGATTTATGTGGATTTAAATATTTTTTAAATTATAATCTAAATAAAAATATATTAATCTAATTGTATTTAACAAGTAAACATTTCAAAATAAATGAACTTTTAATTCTTACATATTTGAAGGGTCAACAAGATACGCAAGTGCATGATGATAAAAAGGTCATAGAGGTTCAAACATAAGGGGTATTACAATATTTGGTAATTTCCTAGATTTACCATATTATGTTATCTAAATTACATTAATTGCTTAACCCCTTTATCCCTCAAACTATCCTAAGAAATAATTTAACATTTAGTGAACCTAACTTGTATGTCTTTTCATGAAAAATATATCTTATTTTAGGATTTTTAGCCTTCTAGGGTTTATGATTTCACTAATTTATATATCTAAATTTTGACATTACCTTTGTCACATTTATTCGCATTTATCAAATATGGAAAATGTAATAAAGATCATTTCAAAATGTAAGATAAATAATCCTTAGTCAATCTTATAAATACAAGTAAAGAATATGTTGATGGTTGTTTTGACATGAACAATAACAATAATATTTTTTTGGTTTAAACAAGATTAAACCCATCTTTCAAGGAGTTCATAGGAACTCCTGAAGGTTTATTATACTTTGTCTAGGCACATTACTCTTCATTAAATAGATCGTTGTGATCATTCCAATTCAAGGGGCCTTTGTTGGTTACGCTGGAGTATTTTAGACACGTCAATATAAATTTAAAATATGAGTTAATTCCTATAGAATTAACAAAATGATTTAAATATATCAATGCACATGATTCAAATAAACTTAACTATTACATGGATTCAATATTATATAAGTAGTAATAAATAGAGAGAAAAATCAAGATAAAACATTAAGAGAAAATTACTTATATTCTAAATTAACAAAGATAGTAAAAAAATAAAAAGAGAGAAGGGCATGGATAAAATAAGAGAGCACACTTTCTAATGGATCCACTCAATTACTCTTGAGTAGACAAATACTCGAATAAACCAATCCTTAGCTAAGCTAGACCTACAAAACTATGGTTAAGGGATGGTGCAAGATTCTGAGGGAGGTATAAATAATTCAAAAGAGGAAATAGGATCACCATATACATGTATAGGCCAAGTATATCAAATGACAAAGCTTTCACATAAATATATTTCCATGAAATATCATTAGGTATTCATCAATACTAGGATAGACTACACACTTAGCCTCAAATAACCTCGACTCATTAAGCTAATATAGAAAACAAGATGATACATGAAATAAAATGACTGGTTCACTACCCTAATTCTAAGACTAAATGGAGCAAAACAAGTATAGCCTTATTTAATTTTTAAAAATATCGACCCTTACTAAAACATAGGAGTTAATCTTATATAGACCTCCAACTCCATGGAGTTTAAAATTCATCCCACTATTGGGGTGATTACAAGAAATAATCAATGTGATTAAAAGGTATAATTAAGGATCTCATAGACATGTTAGCTTAATCATGCTATTCCAGAACCTGAATTAAACTCTGGTAGTAGAGTGTCATTAGGATTGCTTTAAGATTACCATTTAGACATGTTTATGTGGAGTTAGGCACCATGCCACTTAAAGGCTAGATTTGTCTTATGTTCTTTGCTTTATCCCAATACACATGAAAATCCCATGATTCACATCTTATTCATGATTTTAGTTGAATTTTACCTCTTTTCATCATTACACCAAATGCAATGCCTTGAATTCCATCATTTATCATCATGATACTAAATTATAACTTGATTTTATTATTGAATTGAATGCATAGCCCCATCTTGACTTTTGACAATTTTAATGGATAGAAAGGATGTCAATCTTAGTCCTTTCATCTTCTAACATCACCATTTTCACATTGTACTTTATTAGCTTCTCCTTCCATTCCCATCACTAGGATTTTGGGTTTTCCCACCGAGTCCCACTTTTCCACTTGATAATCTATTGACGTCATGAGGCTATACTCTATTATCTACCTTTGTCATTGGTATGTCCACATGGATTTTTCATAACATCTTGAGATATTTATTCTTTGATGAGTTAATACTATTGATACCCCAAGCTTCCAAGTTAATGTTCTAATTTCTTTAAGCTCTAGGGATTCTAAGAGGGTGCCACATGGTGTCTTCTTGGGGTCTCAAGGCCATGGGCCTTTTCCAAAATTGATTAATTAAATAGAATATAGGTTAATACATTAATACCACTGAGGTTCTGATATTTTAATAATCTAATCATTTGTTAATGCCTTTAATCCTCTATGCTTTAAAGCTTCCAATACGATGCCACTAGCATCTTTTTAGGACCTTGGGGATTTATAAAGACAGTTGTTTTTACAAAAAGATTTGAATCTAAATCCATTCATCAATGAGATTTTAATGTGTGGAAGAATCTTGGGGGTTTCAATAATACTTTTGAAAACTTGTGAAAACATAATAAATTCCACTAAATAGTTTTTTTTGAGAAACTATGTTTTTCCAAGCCAATTTTATGCAAAAAATAATCATTTAATATAGGAATTCAAACCAATCATTTGTATAAAATTAATTTTTAATCCAAAAAATTAAAATGGGTTAATACTGAAGCATTTTATCAAGTAAAAGGACTTTATAGGATTAAAATAAACCTGTAAGTTAGACATTAATATCCATAGATGAAAGCTTAGACTGAATTGAGAAAAATGCAAAGGTATTGTAAATGAGTATGAATAGTCATTTGTAATATATATTATAGTAACATACCAATCAAAAATATCTCAATTAGATAAACCATCACAACCCCATAGAAAAAAATCAGATAAGAAGATAGGGTCCCCATTTTTTGTTTGAAAATGGGGCGTATTAGTTGAGGCAACAACAAATGACAACTCATATTGGTAGATACTCTTGAGAAATCTAAAAAATATATATAATCTTAAGTTATTGCATCCAAAAAAAAACCATTATCTATAAATTATTACTTGAGGTAAAATCACTAAATTCTACCTCAACATGTGGCATATTTAGCTATAATCCCATTAAATACCATCTGTGTATGTGATCAAATGAATAATTCATTTCATTTACATGCACACACAATATTTTATATTTTTATAAATTACCAAAACTTCTAAAAGGGAATATTTATATATTTTTTATGGGGGGAATGGTGTGGGTATTGATTTTTTACTATACATCTATATCCTTGATAGAGACAGCTTAGGTCCCTTCATAAGGCCTTGCTCAAATGCCTACAAGACTAGAAAGCTTATGGTGGAGGATACCAAGATCGCCCTTTTGAGGAATATTTTTATATTTTTCAATTTGGATTAACTATTTTAGAAAGGATAATTTAATTTTATATCTATGGAGGGTTTGGGACTAATCCATGAGTTTAGGGAAAATCATGAAGTTCATGGTCAGTTAAAACAAACCTAAAAAATGCTACATTTTCTTAAGATGTTTCAATTAAGAGTATATATGGATTTAAATGATTAAAAAAATTTATAAATCCACACATTATGTTTTTAATAATTGGTCTTTACAAGTTTGAAAATGCACAAGAGAATCATAGCAAAAAATGCTAGTAGTCATTGAAGGTTTTCAATCATGTTCTTGAGTGCCATTGATGCTACCTATAAACATGCCTTTTATATAATTTATATGATTAATTTGGGAACATTAAGGTAAAAATAAAAGGACCAAACAAAATGAAACAAGAAAGAAAAACTAAATTAACAAGGTACATGAAGGAAAAAAGAAGAAAGGAAAAGAGAAATACATGTCAAGGCTATGATATAAGACAAAATGTCACCTCTAAGGTGTGTTTGGATTCTCATTACCATTATTCCCAAAGGGATGAATGAATATTTTTTACATTGGGTCATCTTAAAAATGTATCTTTTAGCATTTACCATTAGCATATGTATTAATTCATTATGGGGGGAGGGGGGAGGGGGGTGGGGGAGAGGAACTTATAGTCTCACATTTCCTCGCTCATTGGAGGTAGTGGGGAAAGGGAGGGGTTATTAATTATATTTTCATTATGTATTTCCCACTTGGGAGGTCATTTTGATACCTCATTCCATCATTTTTTCATTTTTTGCATCTCCTTCTCTCACAGGGGGATGGGGAGTGGGGGAAGTTTTTTCCCACTAGGTTTTCTCCTTCTCTTCTTTTTTGAGGTGTATTTTGCATTGTATATGGGTACTTTATTAGGCCTAGTTGTTGATACCCATTATTATTTGATTTTTTAATATTTTACCCTAAGTTACACTTGGGGGGTGTTAATGTAAATGATTTATATTTGTGTATGGTACCTTTTCAAGGTCTTTTCTTCACTTAATAGTGTGAAAAGGGTCAGTCCCCTAACTGATTCCATCACTTAGACCTTTTCACACTTACTTAAGCTTACATTTGGTTTTTTTAATCTTTTACCCCACATTTAATTTGTTATTAGTCTCTTAAATGGTATATCTTATATATACTCACCTCTTTTTCTCATTTTAGATATAGAAAAGCATGTGAAGGCTTTGTATTAGCGTTCCTATTGAATAATATAGTTTATTCTATCAATTCTAGTTTCCTTTATATGCTTTCCTTTCACTCATTTTGATCCTTGGGTGGATTTTTAGTTAAATCTTATAAAAGGATAAGAGGGAGGCAAATTTATTTTTTCTTATAACAATTGAACAACATCCACAAATCTATTTTTTTAATTTCTAAAAAAAAAAAAAAAAAAAAAAATCCCCAGTGTAGATTCACTTGAGGAGTTTAAGAGAAGGTAAATATTCAATATATTAATTATCCATATAATCTATAAATTAAATAATAACAATATTTTTCAAAACAATATTTTCATAATCATTTAACTACAAAATTCAAGGTATTAGAAGATAATAGAGAAGAGAAGGTGAAAGAGTTAATGGTTTTTCAATAAAACAACATTAAATCAAATATGGACAATTTATATTAAACCTTTATTTGATTGTAATAAAACATAATGACATAAGAGTCCTACCTCTTCTGCACCATTTTCTAGGCCTACCATAACCTCTCAAGCTCCATGAGTGTCTCCTCCACACAATCTCCTCCACCACTTCTCCCAAAAGGATGAATAAACCAAAAATAAGACTAAGAATTAAAATAAAAATAAATTCTAATTTTATTATTCAATGGATTTTCCACCCAACCCAATAAATGAGAGGGTACTTTTCTTACAAGAGTCATCTCGTTTCTTACAAGCCCATACATTTTCTTAATGACCTTACAATCCCATGTGGACTTGTCAAAGTTAAAAACTTAGGAAAAAGTCAAAAGGGTCCCTTAAACTCAACAATAACTTCTCTTACAAGTCTAAATTTACACTCTACAAGCACATCTACTCACCCTACTCTAGGTCTTAACTCATCTACTCTAGCCTTCCTAGAGAGGCTAGGCACAAGTTGCCAATAGAATCTATTATAAAATTCCTCATGATTTATGTGGATTAAAATATTTATTAGATTATAATTTTAAAAAAAGATATTGTTCTAATTGTATTTAACTAGTAAAAATTTCAAAATAAATGAGGTAACAACATTTGATTTCTTACACATTTGAAGGGTCAACAAGATACACAAATCCATGACGAAAACAAGGTCATAGAGGTTCAAACATATGGGGTATTATAATATTTGGTAATTTCCTAGATTTTATATATTGTGTTATTTGAATTATTTTAATTAACTTGATTTTGAATAATTTTATTCATCCAATAGTTAGGATATTCTACCCCTTTAACCCTAAAACTAACTTAAAAAATAATTTAACATTTAATGAACCTGACCTCTGTGTCTTCTCATGAAAATTATATCTTGTTTTAGGATTTTTAGCCTTCTAGGGTTTATTATTTCACTAATTTGTAGATATAAATTTTGACATTATCTTAGGCACATTTTTTTTCATTTATCAAATATGGAAAATGTAAGAAATATCATTTCAAAATGTAAGATGAAGCCTTAGTCAATCATCTAAATACAAATAGGAAATTTGTTGATGGTTGTTTTGACAGGACCAACAATAATTAGGTTCTCTTTGATTTAAAAATATATAACCCCTCTTTTAAGGATTTCATAATAAATCCCCAAGGTTCATTCTACCTAGTCTAGGTGCACTAATCTTTACTCAATTGATCATTGTGACCATTTCAATTCAAGGGGCCTTTCTTGGTTAAGCTAGAGTATTTTAGACAAGTCAATATAAATTTAAAATATGATTTAATTTCTAGATAATCAACAAAATGATTTAACTATATGAATTTAAATTATTCAAACAAACTTATTTATTAGATGGATCTAATAGTATATGAGTAGTAATAGATAGAGAGAGAAAAATCAAATTAAACATTAAGAGTAAATTACTTAGATTCTAAACTAAAAAAGATAGTAAGAAAATAAAAAAGAGATAAGGGAATGGATAAAATAAGAGAGATCACTTTCTAATGGATCCAATTAGTTACTCTTGAGTAGACAAATACTCAAGAAAACTAGTCCTTAGTTGAGCCAAACCTAAAAAGCTATGGTTAAATAATGGTACAAGAGTCTGAGGGAGGTAGAAATAATTAAAAATATGAAATAGGGCCACCATATACATTTATAAGCCAAGTATATCAAATGAAAAATATTTCACATAAATATATTTCCATGAAAGAACATTTGGTTTTCATCAATACTAGGTTGGATTACACACTCGACCTCAAACAATATCAACTCAACAAATTAATCTAAAAATAAGATGATACATGAAATAAAATGGTTGATACACTACCCTAATGCTAAAACTAAATGGATCCAACCAAGTATAGACTTCTCTAATTTTAAAAAAGATTAACCCTTACTAAAACATATGAGATAATCCTATATAGACCTCCAAGTCCATGGAGTTTAAAATTCATCCCACTACTAGGGTGATTACAATAAATAACCAATATGATTGAAAGGTACAATTAAGGCTCTGATATACATGTCATCTTGATCATGCTATTATATATCTAGAATTAAACTATAGTGGTAGAGTGACACTACTAGAGTTTTGTAGGTGTTTATGTGGATTTAGGCACCATGCCTCGTAAAGGCTAGATTTATCTTATGTTCTTTGCTTTATCTCAATGCACATGAAAATCCCATGACTCACATATTATTCCTTATTTTAGTTTAATTTTCTCTCTTTTTATCATTTCAACTAATATAACGCCTTGAATTTCATCATTTATCATCATGATATTAAATTGCAACTTGATTTTGTTGTTAAATTAAATGCATAGTCCCATCTTGACATTTGACAGTTTTGATGGCCACAAAAGATGTCAATCTTAGTCCTTTAATATTATAACATCACCATTTTCACATGGTCATTTATTGGCTTCTCCTTCTAATTCCAACACTAGGATTTTGGATTTTCCCATTGGGTCCCACTTTTCCACTTTACAGTCTATTGACGTCACGAGGCTATACTTTGTTATCTACCTTTGTCACTGGTATGTCCACATGGATTCTTCTCAGCCTCCTAAGATATTTATGCTTTTATGATTCTATATTATTGATACCCCAAGCTCCTAGGTTAATGTTGCAATTACTTTGAGCTCTTGGGATTCCAAGAGGGTGCCACATGGTGTTTTTTTGGGGTCTTAGGGCCATGGGCCTTTTCCAATGTCAATCAATTAATGAGATTATAGGTTAATTCCTTACTACCCCTAAGGTTACAATATTATAGGAATATAATCCTTTGTTAATTACTTAAATCCTTTATGCTTTCAATCTTCCAACAGGGTGCCACTGACATCTTTTTGGGACCTTGGGTATTTATAAATACTTATTTATTTTTACAAAAAAATTTGGATCTGAATCCATTCATCGATGAGATTTGAATTTGTGGAATAATCTTGGGGGTTTCGATAATATTTTGAAAACCTATGAAAACATAAGAAAGTCCACTACATAAATATTTTTGAAAAAACTATATTTTTCCAAGCAAATTTTATGTGAGAAATAATCATTTAATATAGGAATTCAAACCAATCATTTTCATAAAATTAATTTTTAATCCCAAACATTTAAATGGGTGAATACCAAAGTATTTTATTAAGGAATAAGACTTCATAGGCTTAAAATATACTTTTAAGTTAGACATTAATATTCATTGATGAAAGCTTAGACTAAATTGAGAAAAATGTGAAGGCATTATAAATGAGTATGAATAGTCATTTGTAATATAACATCTAGTAAAATACCAATAAAAAAGAGATCAATTAGATATAAGATCACAACTCCATAAAAAAAATTAGATAAGAAGAGAGGATCCACATTTTTTGTTTGAAAATAGGGTGTGTTAGTTGAGGCAACAACAAATGACAACTCCTATTGGTAGATACTCTTGAATAATCTAAAAAAAATCTAGTATCTTTAGTTATTGCATCCAAAAATAAATCATTAGCTATAAAAGATTACTTGAGGTAAAATCAAAAGGATAAAAGAACTAAATTCTACCTCAACATGTGGCATATTTAGTTATAATACCATGAAATACGATCTGTGTATATGATCTAATGAATAATTCATTTTGCTTGTATGTACACACAATATTTTATATTTGTGTAAATGACTAGAACTTTTGAAAAGAAATATATATCTATTTTGTATGGGTGTAATGGTGTGGGTATCGAATTTTTTACTAACTATATGTCTATATCCTTGATAGAGATACCTTTGGTCCCTTCATAAGGCCTTGCTCAACTACCAACCAGGCTAGCAAGCTTATGGTAGAGGTTACCAAGATCACCCTTTTGAGGAATATTTTTATATTTTGCATTTTTGGTCAATTATTTTGGAAAGGATACTTTAATTTTATATATGTGGAGGGTTGGGGACCAATCCATGGGTTTAGGGAAAATCATGAAGTTCATATCAGTTAAGATAAACCTAAAAATTATAATGCTACATTTTCTTGAGATGTTTCGATTAAGAGTATATATAGATTTAAATGAGAAAAAAAAATTTCTAAATTTGCATAGTATTTTTTGAATCATTGGTCTTTATACGTTTTAAAATGAATGAGAGAATCATAACAAAAAGTGCAAGTATTCATGCAAGGTTTTCAATCATGTTCTGGACTGCCATTGATGCTACCTATCAACATGATTTTTATTTATTTTATTTTATTAATGTGGGAACATTAAGGTCAAAATGAAAGGACCAAACAAAATGAAAAAATAAATGGAAACTAAATTAATAAGGTACATAAAGGAAAACAGAATAAAGGAGAAGAAAAATTATTCACAGAGGTTTTCAAGAAAATACATGCTTGAAATTAGTTACACGCCTATTTATTTTCAAGGTTTGAAAATGGAAAGGGACATTATTAATTTATTATATGCTATCCTGTACAATATAATACACTATCCCACAAGGAATTATCAATGTTTAGTTCTTATAGTTTAAGCAAAATTAGACTACAACATTCAACATTATGCTTGCATCTATCTTCCATAAAGCATACGGGACAACTGAATAAAAGTAAATCTACCCGCACTTGTAATTGAGATGATGAATAAGGCTAAATATCCATACATACCAAAAAGATGTTTTTATCCAATCTAGTAGAGGCATTTTTTTGGTTGTGACCAATTGATACATTGATTATTGACTTCTTTTAGACTAAAATAGATGCTTTGACTACATATTCTTCTCCATTTTTTTCATCTATAAGGCATAAGATTGAATTAGATCCTTCCCACATCAAAAACATTTTGAATTTGTCATCAGTGGATTAGGTATAGGTAGAGTTGGGATGAATTAGATCATTCTCATCTTATATCTCCATTGGCTCCACTTATCTATTAAAACTATGCTTATGACATTATATTTATATCTTAACCATCTATATTTCCTTAGATGTTGAATATATTTACATTAGATAATCAAGGATGGTTATGGTATCATCAAGGGAACTTATGAGGTCCTTATTTTCCAATAACTTATGCACAAAGAGGAACTCTTCTTCATTTGGGCCTAAATGTTCTTGATCTTTTATTCCCACTTTGACTACCTTTACTATTGGGAAGGACCTAAGGCATCCAAATTTAATTCGATTGGAGGCAAGGCTAACTTGAGTAGAAGGATCATCAATATTGATTTATTATAACTCATTATCCTAAAAGGGACAACCCCTTCTCCTAGGTTTTCTTCCTCTTGGGGTAATTAGTCTAACTCAACACTACTTTCTTCTTTTATTTCATTCCCTCCTAGTGATGGAGGGAAAGTCACACCACTTCTATAGAGATACTAATTATCTTTAACTAGATTTTCAAATGTAAAAACAAGAGATGAGAAGGATGATTTAGATGAATAATATGCATCTTCCTCATTTATCTCTTATACTCCTTCAAATTCTTTCTCTGATTGATCACAAAAGGCTTCTGATTCTTATTCTTAGGCAAACAACTCACCATCTACTCACTTATCTATTATTAGGTTACGTTTAGCCTCCAATGCAAATTCATCATCAGAATACTCATCATCTCTATATTAACCTTCAAATAATGGATCATTTTTGAAATATGGCATATTATCAGTATGCATGATCATCCTAGCCTTAGATTCACATACATGTTCATAGACTCACAATGATACATTTAGGAATGAAACATCATAGCTTGGGTTAGGAATTGTTTGAGTTTATCCTAAAACAAATGGTAAGTAATTAATATAAGCATCAAAATAAACTTGACTATAATCACAAGGAAAAATAACCTGTTAATCATATACTATATTGATAGAATCATATCCATTAAAAATAATAGAAAACTTCTTATTTGTTGGAGGAAGACTGATCTAGTTGTCAACTTGGGTCATTACATTGTATGGAACATGATGAATCATTAGTTGATTTATAATCATGTATCTTGAAGGAATTTAGGGACAAACCCCCAATTGTCTCAAAGGATAAGAACGTTGAGAACCATAGGCGTAGGGCATTGACTATTGTTCTATTGTGTAAGCTTATTCATAGATCAAATCCAAATATGTGAGGGTAGTTGGGTTACTTTTGATGAACATAATATTAAAATGATCTAGAGTATTGAGGTAAATTGCTATGGATTGATATTCTATTTTTAATTAAGGATCCTTTAACATAGTCTATAGATGATGGAATCTATGGTTAAATGCACTAATTGTCTCACTGAGCTCTTTACAAGCTATGTTAAATTGATAAAACAAGATATAAGGCTCAATATGAACACTAAGATGGTTAAGGAAAATATTATCAAGGATGACCCATGAGATGGTGCATCCTTATAATAGACCAAGGTACCAAGAATAATATGTTTGATCTAGTGATGGAGGAATAGGTGATAATCCACATCCTCATCTTAAATTTACCTTCTAATAATGGATTATTTAAAACCCTAGATGTGTTCCTCAACAATCTTAACCCACCATGGATATACTTTACATATAATTTGTGGAGGTTTTTGGGAAAGTCATGGGAAGGCCCTAAAACATTGATAAGACATATATGTCCTCCTCATTGAGCTAAGGCCATTGGAATACTAATAAAAACTAGAGAACAAAATCAAAATTTAAAATAATCTTTCAGGCCATTATTCTAACACTAGTTATGTTGATGGTTGTTTTGACATGGCCAATAAAAAATAGGTTCTAGTGGTTTTGATGCACCAAAACCCCCCTTTAAAAGAGCTCCTAGGAAATCACTAAGGGTTCTTATACCTAGTATAGGCTCATTTATCTTCACTCATTGGCTCATTTTGATCATTCTAATTCAAGGGCCCTTTGATAATTAACTTGGATTATTGTATATAAGTTAATATACATTTCAACTGTGAGATAATCCTTAGAGAATAAATAGAATGATTTAACTATGTAAATGTAGTTAATTCAAACAAACAAATCTATTGTATGGATTTTATAGTGCATAAGTAGTAATAGATAGAGTGAGAGCAATCAAGATAAAAAATTAAGAGTAGACTGCTTAGATTATAAAGTAGAAAAGTTGGTAAGAAAATCAAAAGAGAGAAAGGTAGGGAGAAAATACAAGATCCTTCTTTCTAATAGAGTTAGTTAGTTCCTCCTAAGTAGATAAATCCTAAAAAAACCCAATCCTTAACCAATATAGACCTAGAATGATTCTGGCTTAAGGATGGTGCAAGAGACTGAGGGAGGTATCAACAATGAAAAAGAGGAAAATATGGTCATCATATACATGCAAAAACCAAGTATATAAAATGATAATGCTTTCACATGAAGATATTTCCATGAAATATTATCTAATTTTCATCAATAGTCGATTAGATTACAGACTTGTCCTCAAATAGCCTTGCCTCAACAAGCTAATTTAGAAAACAATATGATACATGAAATAAAATGAATAGTCCACTACTATAACTCTAATATTAAAAGGACCCAACTAGATATAGTATTCTCTAATTCCTATAAAGATCAACCCTTACTGTAATGTAAGATTTGATCTTTTATATACTTCTGCGTTCATGGAGTTTCAAATTAATCCTACTATTGGGGTGGTTAGAAGTAATCATCGGTGTGATTGGAAGGTATAATTAAGGCTCTGATAGAAAACCAAACTTGACCATGCTCTTGAAAATACTAAATTGAACTCTGGTCGTAGAGGGTCACTAAAATTTCTTTGGGATTGTCATTTAGACACATTCTATGTAGTTAGGTGCCATGCCTCTTGAAGGCTATATTTGTCTTATTATATTTTCTTGATCCTAATGTAAACAACACACCTGTGATTCACATCTTATTCATGATTTTATTTGAATATGCCCCATTTTATAATTATGCCAACTAAAATGCTTTGAATTCCATCATTTATCATCATGTTATTGAGATGCAACTTGATTTTTATATTAAATTGAACTCATAGTCCCATCTCAACTTTTTATGGTTTTGATGGCTAGAAAATCTATCAATCTTAGTCCCTTGATCTTCTAATGTCACCAATACCACATGGTCCTTTCTTGTCTTCTCCTTCCATTCCCATCACTATGCTTTTGGTTTTTCCTACCAGGTCTCATTTTACCACTTGGAAATCTATTAGTTTCCTTGGGCTTTACTCTAATATTTGCCTTTGTTATTTTTTTTGGCCATGTGGCTTATTCTCGGCATGTTGGGATCTTTATGATTTGGAATGTAAATTTAATTTTAGCCTTGATCCCTCAAGTTAATACTTTAATCAGTCTAAGCTACAAGGATTCTAAGAGGGTTTCACATGATGCCTTTTCAAGGCTTCAAGGCCATGAGCCTTTTATAATATTGATCAAATCTTAGGATTCTAAGTTAATGCATTAATGCCCATGAGGTTCCATGATTCTTAATTACTTCAATCCTATATTATTTTAGACTTCCAGGAGGGTGCCATGTGGTACCTTCTCAAGGCCTCAAGGTTTTAAATGATAGTCATTTTTTCCAAATATTTTTGGCTTTGAAGCCATGCATCAATGATATTTGGATATGTGGAAGAATATGTGGGGTTGGGAATCTTTTGAAAACCCTGGGAAGAACAAAAAAGTCAGCTAAGTAAATACTTTTCAAAAAACTTAGTTTTTCTAAGTGAATTTTATGTGAGAAATAGTCATTTAATATAGGAATTGAAACTATCCATTCACATAAAATTAAGTTTTAATCCCAAACATTCAAATGGGTGACAACCAAAGTTTTTTACCATGGACTAAGATTTCAAAGGCTTAAAAAGAAACTTGCAAGTTAGACATTAATGTTCATAAATGAAAGCTTAGACTAAAATGAGAAAAATACAAAGGCATTGGAAATGAATATGAATAATCATTTATAACTTAACATCTAGTAACTTACCAATCAAGAAGAGCTCAATCAAACATACCATCATAACCCTATATAAAAAGATTAGATAATAATAGAGGGTCCCCATTTTTAGTTTGAAAATGAGACATGTTGGTGAAGGCAAAAACAAAATTAAATAATGAATTTTTATGTGTTACAAAAGAAGAAATCAATAAACATACTAAGGTTAGTGCATCCACATCTAATGATGGTTAACCCTTAGATGGCACAACTCTTTTTAAATCCTCTATGGGAGCAATTAATACTTCAACTCAATTATCAGTTGTAATACCTTTATCAACACAAGTGGTGTTTTCATCTCCTTTGGTTACTTCTTAAATCTCAAATATAAATCGTAATGGGTCTACTATGTAAACTCTTCTCTAAGTTATTGAAGATTTAGAAGATAAGGTTACCAACATTGAAAAAAATGGTTTGAAATAAACTCATGATATTGATTCATAAGATGTATTATATAATCCTACAACACTTGAGTTATATTTTCACCCTTTTCCAAATAGTTTTGATCTACCCATGTTCACATTTATTATGGCAATGGTGATCTTAAACAACATATATTTTTTTATGCAGAATTCCTTGATCATGTCTCAAATTATAAATTTTTGACTAAATTATTTAAAAGGATCCTAAAAGGCTATGATTTTAGATGGTTCTATGACTTCCCAATCTAATTACTGAAAGAGTGGATCAGTTTCTAACACTTTTCTCTATCAACATCACTCAAAAGATGTCGTATGCACAAATTGATAAGATAAAAAAAAGAACCAATGAACCTATTAATGAATATGTTTTGAGGTACTAAATAATGTTATCCAAAATGAAAAATCTAATTTCAGATAAATATATTCAAGGCTTCTTAAATCAAAGTTTGTTTGCATTGTAATATGAGTCTATTATCTTCAATAATTTTACATCTTTTAATGAATTATGCCATATTTTATGAGATCATGAAATGAATATTATTTCATTGAAAAAACTTAAGTATGTAAAAAACACATTGACTACATCTAATACCAAGTTTCATATCAAACCAAGCTATAAGGTAAAACTATAGAATCTAAAAAAGAAGCAACCAAAATGGTTAATGTAGTGTCATAGCAGCCTAATAATCTTATCTTATCTAATGCATGTAATAGAAAATTTGAATTATTACCTAAGTCTCCATATTTATTACTTAATAATTTGATGAAGATTCATCTCATATCTCTCCCTCCTTTTCTAGAGGTTGTTATAAGTTTATCTATTCTAAAAGGATATGATGTTAATCCATATTTTGACAATCATCAAAGCATATAACATTCTTAAAAAAAATTATACCTTAAAACATAAGATCCAATACCTTATTTATAATGAAATATTACCTTTGATGATCCTCTAAAGTATTTGAGTTCATAACCTAGTGACCATCAAACCAAAAGATGTTTAATGATGCATTACAAGATCATTTTAAGAAAAAATAGAAATTGAAAATGGCATAGAATGTATATCCTCCTCCACCACATTATGGGCACCCATTATATGGGATTATTGGAACATTTACACATACTGTATCTTATATGGTTCAAATACATTCTATTACATTCAATGAGAGTGGAAATTTGGATGTTGGTTGAGATCTTCACTCACTATTTATTATAGCATACCTTGATCATCAACTTATGCACAATATTATGATTGATAATGGTGATAATGATAATAGATGTACCATGATGTTATTCCATAATTTATGATATACACATGATAATTTATAACCTTTAGACAAAATGGTTAAATCAGTTAATAGGACATCACATCTTGTTATTGGTGAGATTGATTTACCTCTACAAATTCATCTAACACATGTGATCACTAATTTTTATGTTATACCATACATAAGAGTATATTATATGTTATTGGGATGATCTTGGATACACAATATATATATAGTACCTTACATAATACATGAGTGTATTAAATTAAATTATACTTGTAGGGTAATTGTAGTTCCTAGAATAACATATGAACATAAACTTGAACAAGAGATGTTTATGCCAAGACAATTAATTATAAAAGATACTAAGGTTAATTATGTGAAAAATTCTAAGAAAATACAATACCATTTTTTAATTTATCAACACTTGAGATAAAATTTCACAATAGATACATTACAGACTCCATAGAGTTGTCATCTACACCTACACAGTCCACCCAATTCCTAACAGAAAATAAACATGTTCCAATTACATCTAAACTATAGAAACCATAAAGCAATAAAAAATGGGTTAAAAGAATCACTATCCATTATATTACCTCTTAATGAACACAAACTCATATGAGACATATGAAAAGTACCATAGATTCTACATTTCTAGAAATGACACCTATACATGTGATTTTGAAGTATCACTAGTTTGATGTACCATATTATGAGTTCATATCTTCCTATGAGAATAAATTATATGGGATCATAATATATAATTTTTCCTTAAAAATAATACAAAATTTGAAAAAAAATATTCCAAGAAAATACAAAAATATTTAAATAAAATAAAAATAACATTCAACATACACATGTTTACTAGCTCCTTGGAATCTATGTTTTCTAATTTATGTTAGTAGATATTATATCATTTATTTCCTATAAAACCATATGTTTCATATATAATTTAGTGTTATACATGCATATACTATATCCATGATACATACACATGTAGATGTTGGATCTATCATCTTTTTGTGTGTCACACCATTTTGGGGTTATCTTAATTCTATTTGATCATGATTGATACAAGTTATATTGTTTATAATAAAATTTTGATTATAATTTTGATATTTTATATTAAAACTTACACATTCCTATACTCATTATTATATCATACACCATGTAATTGATATGATATGTTACATGACATTTTTTTCTAACACATATGTAGGGACTAATATGATATGTTTATGCTAGTTGGTTATACTTCTTTTTTTCACATTGTTGCTTCCTTGAGTGTCCTTATTGTTTGTTATTGTATTGATAGTGGAATATTTGAATATATTCCTTTCTTTTAGGCCCCTGTGCCACTTTTTTTTTATGGGTGAACATTTGAATGCATCCTCCCTTCAAGTGTGATGCATTTGAATGAACCCATTATTTGTGATCTCCTTAGAACCCCATTTTTATGAAATTGAGTGATATTATGTGTGTGATTGCTTGTTTGTTGATCTTGTAACGTTAATTTATATAAATTTACATGATCCATATCATTCACCTTAGGTATTTTTATCATCACATACTATGGGATTTATTGATATATCTACTTAGACATGATACACATATATGCTACATGATCCATACATAGATAATATAGTTATCTTATCATTTAAAGGTAAGGTGACTACCATTCCCACTCCCCTCACCTCAAAATGGGTTGGGGTGATATTATAATATACATATCATAGAGACATGACTCGACACATAGGAACATAGTTATTAGAATTTGATATAGTTTACATGACTCTGAAATACACTTGGGTTAGAATCCTATACATTTGGTACTTGTTTTTAAAGATTTGGGATAGAGTTTTTTAGATTTATGACATATATTATAAATAATTATATATCATAATTTAAATTTTGATATATAATTCATCTTGAGACACATTAAAGGTGAGTATACCATGAAAGTACACCAAAATTACAAATACATATTCAAAACATTTTAACAAGCACCATTATAAGCCTTTCTAATTTATATCAGTTGTCTCCTTTTAGTAATGAGATTAAGATTTTATGCCTTTGATGGCCTTATCACCACTTACCTTTTTCAGGTTGAGTTGTTTATACCACTTAACTTGGATTTATTGTACTTTCACTTGAGTTGTGGGATTAAAATTTAGTGATCTCAATGTCCATGTCACAACTCACGTGTGCACCAGTTGGGGGAATAATTACCCTCCAAATTTCACTCTTAAAATCTCCAAGGTTCATGTTTAAACCTATATCATCTCTAATGATTCATAAGGAAGAATATTTTTCAGCTAATGGTATGAAAGGGAAACTTGGTTGCATCAACACACATGTGTAATTATTTCTTACTCTCTTTACTTTTTAAGAATTTCAATTATTCAATTTTAAATTGCATGCACTAATTTATATTGTAATATGATTTTGGTTATAGGTCATATACTATAAAAAAATTAACCGAGGCTCAATCAAAGTCAAGGTGTGTCATACACACTCAGGTATATATTTAGTTCCTTTAATCTAGTAATTGCATCCTTATGCATTACTAGATTGGTGGGGATTTAGATACTAAAACTTAATTATGTATAGCATATCAATATTATACAATTGAAAAGTACCAATTAAGGATATAACCTTTAGTTATAGACCCTCCTGCTACCAAAATGCTCACATTTTTCATCTCAATGTGCTTAATTGATTATCTTGAGGATTAACCCTATCATTTTGATGACCCAAATCACCTATAAAATATATAAACCTTACAAAATAATTTATATCCTTCACTATGAGTTAAATACCTTAAATAATTTTCTATCATGACAAACACTTATATCTTGTAGAGGGACACTAGAATCTATGTTATTGTCTAGTTTCCTTATCAAGAGTTTGTACTAAAAAATTCATCCAAATTTTAAATATTTCAAAATGTAGGGGTCAAACTATTTTTATTATATAACCCTTCTATGAGATATTTTCAAAATGTGTGGTATACATAAAATTAAAAGCCTTCTCATTATCCATCTAGAAAGTACCAAGAAAACACATATTCAAACTCACTCAATCAATTTCATAATTAAGTTATACTACCCTATCCTTCCTTATTTTTATATCAATATTAGGATAATTCAAATTATATGTCTGAATAATTCAAAGAAAAAACATTGAGAAATATTTTTCAATCTATAAAATATATCATTGTATGTACTTGAATTTAAAATATCACACCCTTGTGAACACAAAATCCGATACTTAGGGGAGAACTACATATGTCTAAGGCCCTTCTTTGAGTATTTCAAAGAAAAAACATTGACAAATATTTTTCAATTTACAAGATATATCATTGTATGTAATTTAATTTAAAATATCACACCCTTATGAACACAAAATCTCACACTTAGGGTAGAACTACATATGTTTGAGGCCCTTCTTGGAGTATTGGTTATATAGGCAGTGCTCATTAACAAAAGGGTCCTTAAGTTTAGCTTAAATTCATGATACACTAACCTATATTTGGCAAGGTGACCTAACCTAAGGTCAATAAATAGGGTTTTAGCTATAGACAGTCATACAAAACTTGTGCATGTGGTATAGATCCATGAACAAAAAGGAAAACAAAAACCCTACTAGGTATAGGTGGTCATTTTAAAATATAGTTAATATTACATACAAGAAAACAACATTGAACCACATATATAAGCATCGATGCAAGTGTCTACAAGTTGGCATAGGTGTCCATACATTTATAAATATTATTTTTAGAATATGATGAATTGATACCAAATATTTTTATGGTTACTTCCACCTTTATACATATAAAATATTCTTGAACATATATAAACAAGCTAAGTATTATCTCTTCTTCATGTTGTAATTACCAAAATATGGATTGTCATTATAATTTCTATATTTGATAATTTTTTAGATTCATTATATTGTGTAATCTAAATTAATTTAATTGGATTGCTTTAGAATTGTTTTATTCGTTCATTTTATTAAGATATTCCACCCTTTTAACCCTCACACAAACCTAAAAATGTTAAACAACTTTCATTAGAGGAGGAGTGATTGCAATAAGGCATCATGTAAGAGGATTTATTTCATAGAAACATGTGGAGATACCAATAAAGGATTTACCACTTTATTATTTAATTATTTATTTAAAAAAAACTCTTTTCCCTTCATGTGTGAGAGTTTTCAAAGGATTTCATGGTGATTTGACTTTCCCATTTTTATTTTTTATCTACCAAGGTTGGGCCTATGACCACCATGTTGATGTGGGTTTTATACATACCTCAGAGAGTTTTAAAAAAGTTAACCTTTAACATTTTGGGATCTCTATGGAACTAAGTTATACTCTAGGGCATGAGTTGTAGGTATGTAGTTGGAACAAATGAGTGGTGGAATAATGGGTTAATCCAGTGGGTTGTTCAACCAAGTTTTATGGGAAGATGTGTGGTCTCTAATAAAAATTAAAATAACTATTTGAGTCAAATGGGATAAAGACTAATCTAAGGTGACTAGGTCTCAAAGAAACTTCAAAAAGAGAGCAGGGTAAGGAATAAAAGGATTCTATGTATTTGAATAAGAACTTCTCAGTCTATCTCTTTAGTGGACAAGTCTCCTAAAGACCAATGTTTTTTGTTTGTAACTATTTCTCACTTACAAAAAAACATAGTTGGGAGTCTGGGAAATCTGATACTGGATGCTTATTGCTCTCAACTAAAGGTTGCTCCTTTCAAGGCTGTTATTGCATACCTTTATACTAGAGGTTACAACTTAGGACCAATAAGTTATCTAAGGTAGTTTTTTCTCACTCTTAGAATACTATATCTACTAAGACACTTCTAAAAACTTCATAATAATGATTCAACCTGCACTAACTATATAAATAAATGAACATATCAATTATTAATAGCTATAACACATCTAGGATCAATCATTCATATACATAATAGTTAGATTATTACATAATGACTGTACACATCATAAGTATTGAATCAATTATAAACTAAAGAAACTTCAAATTCATGAACATAAAAAGGGAAGAAGATAGAATAAACATAATTGCATGACAATCAATATTATTGATTTCTTCCTATATTTAATTCAAAATTTTGACCCTTTGAAAGTATTGAATCAATTATAAACTAAAGAAACTTAAAATTCATGAACATAAAAAGGGAAGAAGATAGAATAAACATAATTGCATGACAATCAAGATTCTTGATTTCTTCCTATATTTAATTCAAAATTTTGACCCTTTGAAATAGGGTTACAATACACACACACACACACACACACACACACACACACACACACACACACACACACACACACACACACACACACACACACACACACACACACACACACACTTGTGGAATGTGTCACCTCATCCTCCAATATTAACATGTTATGTTTACATATCGATAGGCCATACGATAAGTCTGAGTTACATGACGATGCATTACAAATAGCTATCCATGCAATGTATGCATGATTCTCAAAATTTAGTTAATTATTATATATATATATATATATATATATATATATATATATATATAAAACTAAAAATTTACTATTTGGTTAGATAGGTTACATGCAAAAAATGTACGAAATTAGCCAATCTAAATTTTATCTTGTTTGACTAAAAGTGAACTCAAATTAGTATTAGTTATTGCTACCATCGTAATAACTAGAAGTGAACTCAAAGATGCACCAACCATTTAAACTACATTCACCATGGGGATAGTAGCCTGATTTGGCATTGACATGGTTATTGGTAGATTTGGTAGAGTTAGCATGGTAGAAATAGAATATTGAGGTTGTTGAGTAGCTTTATTCTTTACATCTAAGTCCTTATAGAGATTAGAGGCCTTAACATGATATTCTTTGATTAGACCCATATCTAAAAGAGATGGTCTATTTACCTTACTAGTCTCACCCATTAGCTTATTATGCTTCACCTTGGTTGCTCTAAAACAAACTCTAAATACTTCTACTTCAATGGATTTATTCCTTGTTTCATGTAACTTATTCTCTATGTCTTATAGGCTCATACTTTATAAGCTCTATTTGAAACTATCAAAGTCTTGTTTAATCATCTAGTCAAATATAACTCTAGTCACCAGCCTTCCTCAGTTATCTCAAATAATAGATAACTCTAGTCCTAATAGAATCTAATAATCTTCCTTTTCTTACTCATCCAATTTATTGACTAATTCCTCCAAAGATAGAACCTAGTCTCAGGCCTTTTAGGTCTTTATTAATGTCAAGTTAAGAGTATTATACCCCTCCAATGTGGTTATCAAACTCAAATGGTTGAAAGCCTTATTGGATGTATACAACACTAGGAAGTTCATCTTATTGTCATATTCTTTGATGCTCATGAATAATTTATTTATAATATTAATATGTGGAGCCAAGCTGAATCTCAAATAATGAACGAAATCAAGGATTTCATACAATATAAGGGAAACATCTTTTACATCTTGTTCAATCCCCTGAAGAACCGAAATTACTTATTGAGCAATGCCCAGGATGGATAAGGCTAATGTTGATGGAGTGGATATTAATGGTAGGGAAATGGAAGGGATGGAAACCATAGGGATAAAAATCATAACACTGGAAGGGGGAATAGGTGTTGTGGTTATAGGTAGACTCATATATGGGTGTAGGAACAATATACCTATTGAAAATATCCACTAAGGAGCAAATTTGGAGACAA
Source organism: Torreya grandis (assembly GCA_037957365.1). Lineage (NCBI taxonomy): Eukaryota > Viridiplantae > Streptophyta > Pinopsida > Cupressales > Taxaceae > Torreya > Torreya grandis. Next base: position 4,256,158 of record JARHVA010000771.1, on the reverse strand, counting down.
GACCAAGGGTGATTAAAACTATAGGTAAATACATAAGAGGGGAAAAACTCAATAGAGCTATGAGCAAGGGGCCCTTACTAGATGAGTCACTTGTGATAGGTGATGTGGCCTTGAGTTCCTTTAGGCTCAGAACCTTCACATGTTATAACTACTCTTCATCTACCTCTTGAGTTGGAGGGGTCTATAGTCTATCCTTAGGCTTCCTATGGTAAGTATTTTATTTTTATCCCTACTTGTGAACCTATGGACTATGATGAAAGAGAAGAGGGAATAATGCTTATCATGGAGGCTAAAGTAGCCAATGTTTCCTCTTCACTTGAGGATTCTAAACATATAACCATAACTTCTATTAGTGCTTCCACTTGCACTTCTAATTATGCACCACATCCAACTGTAGTTATCTCCTCAACTAACTCTTGATTGAACTTAATCATTTCAACTATTGAAGGTTGAACTAAGAACACTTGTGCTTTCTCTTCTTCTTCTTGTTCTTCCTTGTCATCTCTATTGAGTGGTGCCTTAGTTACTAACTATTGTTGGTATTAAGGCTAGCTTTAAGCTATTGGAGATCAATCCCCTCTCTTTTTAGATGTTGTGATGGCTTCTCACTCCATAAATATAAGGATCTCCATCCTTCAAGAGGTGGAATTCATAACATTACTTCATCTAGTGTCAAGGATGATTTTGCCAATATCATTATCAATAAGTATTCATTTAACCTTGCTATTATGTCCCTTTCTCTGACCTCATTGTCATATTTTCCATTTAATAAAAGGAAGTCATGATCGATTGTCTCATGTTTATATTTAAGGCTGAGAGTGTGAATTTTCTTTTGGACCTTAGCATGAGGATCCTATTTTTTATGAGGAAGGGTGGGTAGTGCATAAGCCTTCTTGGTTTTGATTTCATCCCCAAACTATTTGTGAATGGTGTATTGCATTCACATAATGGTTATATGAGACCCATGGAAGGTGGACTTCTTATTTTTTGATAGCTCTTCATTTATGTTGTTCTAAATTTGATGAGCAATTTCCTACTTAGCTACCTTATCTAAAATAAACTTTGGAAGCTGAAGAGGATCTATTTTATGCCCCTTCACCATGATCACTATAAAATTAGGATATATCTAGTAATATCAAATTTTATTGACCAATGTTCATGATATGATTGGGGAAACTCTCGACAATGGTTCATCATGAATAACCATCCATACTTGAGGATAAAGGTCCTATGAAATCCTGATTATGTTCCTCACATATAAATAAATATACAGAAAATATTAGTAATCACATATCCTATTTTTAATGACCTCAACATTAGGCTCCCACAAGACTCCATTATGCCTATACATAGTGGCCATAACATTGTCTAATAGATAGGACATCATGTATAAATTAACACTGAGTGGTTGGTTATCCTTCTTAAAAATTTGCTCTTATATATGGATGCTAATGATTTCCACCAATGCATAGGTACACTCTAAGGTAGTCAAAAGGTCTAGAAGGGGAACACATTTGAAGTGTATGAAATAGATAGTCACATGACCAAATAACCTATTTAATAGGGACATACCTACATGAATTCCCATTATAAAAATGGTAATGGAGATACGACTCTTAACATGATCTTTTAATGTGAACTTATCCCCAAGTAGCAACCATTTTGCAATAGCTCATTCCAAATGATTGGCCTTTTTCCATGTAACTATAATATGTAAATCGCATGTAATAGAAAAACATAAATACTTGTTGAATGCTTCTTTAGATAAACACATGATAAGTATGTCATAGTATATGTAATGTAGATAACCTCCATCTATGATTCTTCCTTCAAAGAATAGACCCCATACCAAATTGATGCATGGCATCACTTCTATTTTTTCGACGACATAGTGCAAGGCCTAACACTTGAATGGGAATAATTATTTTATCAATTGTTTATCCTCAATTTCTATGTCTTCTTCAAGTGAAAACATATCAATGTTATTGACTACTTCCCATAACATTGAATAATACTAAGAATTCCCCTTTAAAATAGTAGGCTTAAACACAATATCAAGGTATTCTCTAGAGTCCTTGATCAAGAACCTAGATGGTGTTTGGGCTCCCCTATAATTCTTGGATGATGATTTCATGGTAACTATGCTTAGTACTGATATATTTCAAGCTTTTAATAATGGCATTTTTTAACTTAGCTGAATCTCTCAAGTCACAATTTGATAGATATTAGTTAGGGTTTCTAGGATTGTTTGAAGCTAAAGTCTACTCAAACTCAAATGATTGCATGATGTGGACTTATTTGAGGGGTGTAGACATTATAAAACCATACACTATAGTTCCAAGTGTCAAAACATCCCTAGACCACCTTAGGACCCCCTTGGTCCCAACCTTGACCTTTTGACCCATAAACATACCTAAGTCTAGTCATCTTGACCTACTAGTTAAACCCACATTTTAAACCTAACTTAACCTTAACCCTCAATCGTCAATGGTCACCCCAACCATTGATGGTCTTGCCCATCAATGGTTAAGTTCCACCATCTAAATCACTAATTACCACATCACTCTAACTTGATTTTTTATAATTAGATAATCTAATTCATGTGCAAGCCCATACATGTGAGAGTTAAATTTATAAAACAAGTTAGACCTCTTATTAATGTATTGTTTTACCTCTCCTTTCTTCCTATAAAAAGAGAGGAGGAGAGAGTGAATCTAGATCAAGAATCAATCAATCATCTATAATTATCAAGAGCTTTTTTATCTAGATTTTATTTTGCAAGTGTTCTTCTAATGATCCAAGAATTTAGCCATCATGATAGAGGTCTAAAGTGATATTATCCATCAGCCAATAACTACTCTACTAAAATCATTCTAGACTCCATTACACAAGTCTTTCACCTCAACCATCTATCCAATCAACCACTAACAAGCTGAGTATTTATTTTAATTATTCAGTCACTTTGTTTGTAATTTGGAATTAACCTAGCCCAAACCAACCTCTTAGTTCCTCTTCAATCAAAATTTTATTACCTAGACCCAACCCATAGTAACCATCAATGGTCTGTCCTAACTATTGATGGTTACCCCAACCATCGACATTCACCTCAACTATTGATGATCACTATTGCATAAAATAAAAACAAGCTAAGTATCTTATTCTAGAACCTCTTCAATCAGCCTTTTATTACCTAGACCCAACCCATAGTAGCCATTGATGGTCTATCCTAACCACTAATGGTTACCCTAACCACTGACGATCACCTCAACTATTGATGGTCACTACGGAACAAAATAATAGCAAGCCATTTTCACCCACTTACCCTCAACCAAATCTAACATTATTTTCCTTGACCTAATCAAAGAGACCCAACCTATTTTTTGAACCATACCCAACCTATTTAGCATTAGTATTGACCTATTTATTGCTATAATTAGTCAATTTCATATATTCTTTTATCAATCATTTCTTGTATTCAATTTTAGTATCTTATGTCATTTATGAAAGTACTTTATCTTTCTATTTCTAAACTTAATTATTTAAAAAATGTGGATTGACAACCTCTTGAGGAACTCTTGCTTTCTGGATCTAGTTAGCACTACACAATCCACCCAACTATCTATCTAACCAACCATTTGTTTTAGTGCTTTCTTATCTGCAGGTCATTCCTCTTAAGCCAAAGAGGATCTCTCTACAATCATATGATCAACATGCACACAACTAAACAAGTTTTTTTACCATACCCATATCTAGTTTCTTTCTTCTTCTTTTCTTGGAACATAAGCTAAAATTCTCTTAAACATTATGGCATGCTTGGTGGGACCCTTGAGTCTTTACTTAGGTTTTTTTTTGTTTGCATCTACATTCTCTTCTCCTTATTTTATGCTCATAAAATAAATTAAAATTTCTTTTTGGTTTAAAATCAATTGCATACATTGGTTGCTTGTAAGCTTAGCTCACTTAGTTAAATTAACGCAAACTATTTCAATCGTAGCATCATTTATATCACACACACACACAAAACAAACCACCTACATCAATAAAACATGAAAACAACTTGACATAAGGCCCAACTAGGATTTCATCACCTAGCGGTCACCTTAACCTTTCCTAAAAATCCTACTTAGAGGTCATTACCAAGGGGAGAACCAAATTAGATCTCTAGGTGAGTATAAACTCTATAAATCAATATATATATTATCTAAGCACTTTACACCCTTATCACTATAGTGTGTTAAGTGAGGGGGTAGGCCCCAATACCAAGCCACATATTGATTTCCAATACAGATCCTTTTTGAGATCCTGAATAACTTGAAACCATCCATAGATTTATTTTTTGGTACCTATTCTATCAACCCAAGTGGAGTCACACAATTTCTTTCAAAGATTAAGGCATATGCTAAAAGAGAGACTAAAAATAACTTTAGGATTTAATATACTTTTTAGTGTGTTTTTTATCTGCTTGCTCATTTCTTTTCTTTTCTCTATTTGAGTGGTAAGATTGTTTTTGTATTCTCTCTCCCTTATTTTGCATGGTTCTAACTTACTATCATTAAAAGAACATAGTAGAATAGAACCCATCACTAAACTAATCAACCTCTTCTACCTCCTCATCCATAGAGTACGTCTCTGAACCAAAAAAATCTCCTCATCCTTTAAGAAGTCCTTTTTTACCTCATGAGATACATACTTTTCCATCTTAGATAACAATTTTATGGCCCTTCAACATTATCTCAGCACCATGCCTCACCATACCCCTCCTTTGGTTCCACTAGTAGACCCACCTTATGACATGCCTTACCACCTTATGGGAAACACTTCTATTACCACAATCACTACTAGACCATTGACTACCCAAGCATCTTCATCTAGTAATAATCCTTTTGATAATACTATGGAAAACTAACCTACCAACACCCTTATGCCTTCCACCCCAACCACCAACTCCTCTACCTTAGGAACAACCCAACCATTAACAACCTATACTTCACTCACTATGAGAGTACCTCCTATTAGCATTTATAACCTTCCTTCAACTACCCCGAATCCTTTAGTCACTACTCCACTTAAAAATATTATGTTGTTTATACCTTATACCTTATCACCAATTAATACAAAGGTCACCACCTTTCTTTTAGTTACAAACCCAACCATAGCTCTTACCCATCGCACCCAACTTGGGTTACATCCATAAACCACAAGGGCATGTATGTCTACCCACTACCCAACCACTTACATCCACCCAACCACATGTGTCTACATATCAATATGCAGTAGCTCCTCAACCTCCTACCAATTATAAATATGTCACCCAACCACAATAACAATATGCACCTTATAACCTTTTAGGTGTGCAACCTTAAATGAATCTAATGAAAATAATAATGGATAAAATGACCACTTTATAGTCATCCATTTATGGGGTTCACAACATTTTATCATATGACTAGATCTGTAATAAGCCCATTCACCCATTTGTCTCTATCAGACCATATCCTCCTCAATGGAAACTTCCCAAGTTTTCTAAATTTCAAAGTAAGGAGGACCCCCAATAGCACCTCATGGAATTTAGGCATTCATGTTATTTGATTTCCTATGATAATTCTCTCTTTCATTGTACCTTCCCCATGTCCTTATCCAGTCCAATACTAGATTGGTATAGTGCCATAAAAAAACACTCTCTCTTTTCCTTCACCTAGCTAGCCCAAATTTTATTAGATCACTTTTAAATAAACATCTCCAAGAAAGTTTCCATCAATGACCTTTAATATATTTTACAATTTGATGATGAATCTATTTTTGATTTTATAACTCATTAGAGAAGCCTAATCAATCAGCTTTAATTATGAGCTAATATAACTTTTTGCTTAGGCATGTGCCAAGCACATCTCTTCTACATTGTATGTTTAAATATTCAGAACCTTTGATGAAGCTTTTACCATGGCACATAAGATATAAAATAGAGCCATCGATGAAGGAAAGTTAAATTTGAAAAACAAAAACTCTACCTCCAAATCCAATGAGGCCTCTTCCTCTAAACCAAGCAACCAAACAAACACCAATGCTAAAACCAAGGGAGTTATGAATGCATTTGTCCTTGAGACTAATCCTCCACCATTTTTCAATCAACCAAATTCTTCTAACTCCTCAAATGAAAACGCGAGGAACCAAAATCAAAACAATCAGAAATTGTTTAATGTACTTGGGGAGTCTTATGCTTTAGTCTTGGAGAAGTTGTTGAAATCTAATATCATACAATTTCCTCCCATTAAACTTCCTCAATAATTTCATTCTTCTCATCTTGTACCTATCTGGTATAATGATAATGACCTATGTGTTTTACATCAAGTAGTAGGGCATGACGTTAGTAGGTGTAATACCTTCAAAAACATTGTTTAAACCCTCATTGATAAGGGGGAACTTGTGTTGGAAAAAACCAACACACATTTTAATGAATCCCTTAACAATTTTAGACAACCTTTTCCCAATCATGCACGTATAAAAAATGATAAAAATAAATCTAAGTCTTTTCATGATGCACATATCGTCAATATGATTCTTGATACACTCATTACTAAAGAACCTACCACCCAATCTACCTATTCTTTTCCCTCTCAACTTATTGAGATAGTGGAAATATCTTATCTTCATTTAGAGACACAAACCATAAAATTAACTTTTTCACCTCCTCCACTTATTGAGGTAGTAGAGCCATCAACCCCTCCTTCAACTGACATACCAAAGTAAGTAACCATTATCACTTTACCTCCTCCATCAACTATTGAACAATTCACTTCCCCTTTAGAGATCATTCCCAATGAAGAAACCACCATATATACACCTCCCATAGAGGAAACACCCATCTAAAACTTTCATCCTTTGATTGAGGAAAAGGATGAGGTCATCATTCCCCTTTCTCAACCTATGGGTTTATCTTTCAAGTCCACTACCTAGGGAACAAGACTAGTTTATGAATTATTCTCTAGAATAGTTCAAAGATTGGAATTTGTCTCCAAAAATAAAATGGATCAAGCCACATTTTAGTATAAATTGGGGCTCCCTTATATCACCAAACATGAACCTCCAACCACATCTTTGATAGACCAACCCACCACTTCTATTATCCAACCAACTATCATATCAACTAAATAAATAAAAACCTCTACCAACCCAACCATTTATCAACTATCCAAAATAACCAAATCATCCTCTATTAATTCAACCAAAATAACTAGAAACCTTATCATCTTCCTTATGTAGAGCCTTAATCATTCATCCTTGAAACTGGAGCTGACCTCATCATACCCACCAACCAAACATCAAACCAAATCAACCAAGGAGGTAAAGCCACCAAAAGGATATAAGGATTGAGTTATACCTCCCTCAACCTTTCCCTCTATTTTGGGTACTCATCCCTCTACTTTGATTAGGAATCTGACTATCTCAACCAAGCCCCAACCACTACTTTTGGTTATGCCATCATTCTTGCTTTCTGGCACACCCATCTTCACCAAGCCATCAATAACCAAACTAGCTACCTTGACATCTTCTACCTCTAGTTTATCAACTTATTTACCTAAAACAAAATCATCAATTAAGAACACCACCTTACCCAAGACCTCTACCACCAATCCTATTTCTAAAATGACTTCCATCTCACCAACCAAGGCCAAAACCTCTAGAACCTTGCCACCTTTAGCAAAGTCTTAGTCAACTATTTTCCAAAGGTTACTATAGGATTCCTACTTTACCTTACATCTTATCATACCATTTGACCCTCTTTGTTTAAAAATAGAATAGTATAATGACCTCCAAGTATGCTCCTATCATATGACACCTATGTATGACATAGAAAATTACAAATCTCTCCAAACCATAATCCATCAACTCTATGATGAGGATGATCCATTATCAAATGAACATCCCATGAGCTTGATACCAATCCAAAAAACAACAACCAATACCTAATGACTACCTACTCCCACACTTTCACCTTAGAGTGATAGGAAACCAAACCACTCTCATACCCCAACTCTTCCCTCTATCCATAGTATCTACGTCGTCACATGATCACATGTTCAACATAAGGATAAGGGGAAGGTGAAAGTGTCCATCTAATGGACATACCTATATTACACCTCCCAACAAATTCAAATTCAATCATCCTCACCTTTATCCAAACCCAAGGTATCTATCTTGGGTACATCTCAATTCAACCCTTTCAAATCAATCAAAATAGTGGTTCTCAAATAACTTCACCAAACCCTAGCAAATATGAGCCTATATGAATTAATTTATACATTTCCTCATCATCATTAAGCAATGATAGAGGCATTTTAATCAATAGAGGTCTAACCTAAAGTCCCTCAACCTCTGAAAGCCTTTGTTGGTGTTCTCCAAATTTCTAGCCTTGTCACCTTCAAGGATTTGGAAATACCTTCTATCCACCTTGATGACCTAGATATCCCTCTTTTCATCACGTCCTACATCAACCAAACTTACATCAAATGAGTTATGATTGATGGGGGAGCTAGTTTTAATATCATCTCCTGCCATGCCTATGATCAACTTAAATTACCAAATAATGTCATGTTTGAAAACTTGGCTATCCTTTGATCCTTCAATGACACCATGACCACTAATTTTGGAACTACTATCCTTCATATCTATTTAGGACCTCACACACTCCTAGATCTCTTTTATGCAGTGGATGGCAAATTCTAGTATAATGTTTTATTGGGATGACCTTGGATCCACTCCATGGGTTATGTACCCTCTACCCTTCATTATTACATAAAATTTAAGCATGAAGGTCAGGTTGTCACTATATAAGCTAACCCAAGTCCCTTTTATTCATACAACATGAATTATCAACCCAATGAAGTCCTCCTACCTCCATCTAGCACACCCTCATCAGCTAAAGATAAGCCCTCAACCATAAAAGATGAAGCCATATCTTCTTCTACCAACAAAGAATCTACTAGCTCATCAATCCCCTTAGATCAAATCCCCACCATAGACCACTTAGAATCAACATTCCAACATATTTCACTTGGGGAATATTTCCTCTTAACCCTTGATGCCTTCCCTACTCCCCATGAGTATGGGAAACTTAAAAACCAACCTAGGTATGACCCCAATATCGAAGCCATTATTCTCCTTGGACCTTCAAACTATCAAACTAATTTCAAATATGGGGGAATTGATAAACCCCTTAGCACTTTTCCACCTTTTTTTCACCTTGACCATTCACTTCTAGATTCTCCTATCTAGACAAATCAAAATTTACCAAGGCATACCTCTATTGGTGTACCTAGTAGGGATTTGGCCTAAGTCAATATGAACACAAGATGCATGAGTTACTTCTAATAAAAATCCAAAAATCTCATAAAAATCATGGCATGAGCTTCACACCACCTCAACAACAAACTAATCCACCTCTTATTACCATCATCAATGAAGACATCCCATCCTCACTGTCCACTCCACCATCAATAGCTAAAGATTTTGATATCATCCCCCCTAAATTGTTTTTTCATAAACATGATAAACCTTAGACCCATAACTTATCAAAAATATGGGGTGACCATAACCATCCCTATGACCCATCCTGAGATGATAAAAGATGACTATCCTATCATTAATACCATTTAGTGTTAGGATGATGATTTTGTTCTCACCTACCTTGGTGCACTAGATTCTTCCATCCACAAATCTCTTCTTCCTAAGAATTCAACCATGTTGAATGAATCTACCATGGATATCAACTTGGGCACTTTGGAAAACCCCTACATTATTAAAATTGGCTAATTACTAAATTCTAAGGAACTTTGAGACTTACCCTACTTATAAGACTGTAACATAGCATTTGCTTGGTCTTATAGTGACATGCTAAGAATCGACCCCTCCATTGCTACCCATAACATAGTCACCAATCATGATGCCAAGACCATTAGGTAAAAGATTTGGTGAATTCACCCTTACATATTCCTTCTCATCAAAGAAGAGCTTCAACATCTCCTATCCATTAATTTCATTCAACCCATTGACTATCCCAAATGGGTCTTAAATGTCGTTCATGTCACCAAAGCCATAGGGGGTCTACACATTTATGTGGAATTTTGTGACCTCATCCTTGCTTACCCAAAAGATGACTTCATTCTACCAATCATTCACCAACTAGTTGATTTTACATCTAAACATGAGAAGTTATCTCTCATGGATGGATTCTCAAGCTAAAATCAAATCCTAATCACCCTTGAAGATCAACATAAAAGTGCTTTTATCACCCCATAAGGGACCTTATGCTATAATTTCATGACTTTTGGACTAAAAAATGTTGTCACAAGCTACCAACAAGCTATGACTTACATCTTCCATGACCTTATCGATAAAGTCATCAAGGACTATGTAGATAACCTTCTTGAGAAATCTAAATATCATAAGGATCATTTGGCCATTCTTAAGATTATCTTTGAGTGACTCATCCATTACCATGTCTACCTTAACCCCAAGAAATGCATTTTTGGGGAATTATTAGGAAAAATCTTTGGCTTTATCATTTCCATTTAATAAATTGAAGTCGATCCCACTAAAATCAAAGTAATCCTCAACATTCTTTTTCCAATCAACCTCAAGCAACTCCATAGTTTATAAGGGAATCTCCAATCCATTCATCACTTTATCTCCTAGCTCTCAAATGATGCCAACCCTTCCATGACCTTCTAAATAAGGATGTTTCCTTTAAATATAATGATGATTATTAAAAGACCTTTGATTCACTTAAAAAGTACCTTTTGTCTCTACCTATCCTCACTCCTCCCAAGGATTATCAACCTTTTTACCTTTATATCTCTACCATCAACCATTCCTTAGGGGACATGCTTGCTCATGAGGATGAACAACACAAAAAACAAGCCATCTACTACATTAGTCACACACTTATAGAGTAAAATACTTGATACACCCATATCAAGAAACTTTGTTTAGATTTAGTCTTCATGGCCACCAAACTTCACCACTACCTTCTTAACCACAAAACCTATGTCATAATAAATATCAACCCACTCAAGTATATGCACTCCAAGACATACCAAACCAATGTATGACCAAGTGGATCATGATTTTATCTAAGCTTGACGTTGAGTTTCTTCACCAGAAGTCATTTAAAGGTAGAGCCATTGCCAACCAATTGGCCAATTCACCATTATCAAATAATCAACTTCCTCTTGAGTTTCTTGATGAGTCTATCACAACCCTCTCCCAAGAAGAATTAACCTATCAATTGACCATGTTATTTGATGGATCAAAGTGACAACATAGTGGGGGATTTGACACATACTTTGCCTTGGTTATTACTACCTACCTTTAACCAAGACTACTATTATTATATGAAAAAGTGTATTAATTGTCAACAACACACCAATTTACATAATGCACCTAGCCATAGTCTTTACGTATCCATAGATTTTTAGCCCTTCTCATGATGGGGTCTAGACCTTATTGGTGAAATTAGCACCAATTCTTCACATTATATCATCATTGCAATCGAGTATTGTACCAAATGGGTAGAGGCTATTCTTCTTGTCTCAACTAAACCTAAAAATATTATCAACTTCATCAATCATCACATCATCTGCCATTTTGGTGTTTCTCACAAATTCATCACCAATAATGGAAAATATTTTAAAAAAATAAGTTCAAGGTCTTTGATATGCATTCAGTATCAAGTTAAATTTCTCATCTCCCTAAAGTGAATGGATAAGAGAAATCATATAACAAAACTCTCAAAAACATGCCTACTACAATGGTTAATGCCTCTGGTTAGGATTGGCATTTACATATCCCCTATACCTTATGGGCATATCATACTAGCATATGAACCCCTATGGGTGCTACCCATTATTCATTGTGTTTGAAGCAGAGGCCATCTTGCCTCTCAATGTCTAAATTGCTTCACTTTGCATATCCCTATATGATATCATTTTTAAAGATGATTATCATCAACACCATTTAGCCTAACTTGAGCTACTTGAAAAATGTCATTTAGCCACCCTCACCCATTTCCATGTCTATCAAGAGTGCATCAAATGAGATTATAACAAATATTGTAAAGAGTGATAATTCAATATTGGAGACCTCATCCTAAAGGAAAATCAACATGTCACCAATATGGAAAAAATCAAGTGAGGAAAATTTGCTTTCAATTGGATTGGACCTTATATCATAATGCATAAGTATGGATCAAAAGATTACCAATTATCCTCTCTTGAGGGAAACCCAGAACTTGAACCCCTTAATGCTTCACATCTGCATCCTTTCTTTTGTTAAAGAGGATCAAACTCACCATTTTTATAACTTAAGATCATACCATGCTTTCAAGCCACATTCATCTCCTTATTTTTGGGGGTAATCGATTAAAACTGAATCATGTGATTATCCATCATAATCATAGCCTAGTCTTAAAAAATGGGTACCACAGCTCTACCCATGGCATGATTCTCATGGTACTTTTCCCCCCTTTTACAAAATGGATTCCCATGATCATTTTCACCTAAACCTCTTTACACCTAATAAATCCTCTTGTGCTTTTAGACTTTCCTTCATAAAGGTCAACCTTTAAGCCTATATAAGTAATTCTATGTCAAGCAAGAAAAATCAAAGCAAAGTCATAACCAAAAATAATAATGGGTCATTCCTAGCACTTAAAAACTACTCCCTTGAAAGATAGCTTCTGAAAACATATCAAAAATTTTCAACATAAGGTAGACTACTCCATTGAAGGACAGCTATCAAAGGCATTAAACAAAGCACACAAACTCAGACCACTCCCTTAAAGGATGGATATGTAAAGCATTTGTCCAATCATATAAATTTATTAGAAGCTTCCCACATTGATCAACTTCCCCAACCCTCCCAAGCAATAACATAATAATAAAAATACCTATTATTAAGAATCAACAAAAATAAAAGAATTTTGAAAGTTGTAATCAGCTTTGATATGCAATAATTTTGAAAGCCACAATTGAATCTCATGAGTAGGCTTCCCACATCGATCAATATACACCTTATATGACATATACTTTTTTATACTTACTCTTTGATAACATCTTGAAGAATCATGTTTTAGATTAAGGTAAAAATAGGTTTTGAAGGGGCCCTAAAACCCTATATAGATAAATAAAGATAGGTATTACAAACCGCCAGAAGAGGCAAATGCACCAAAAAATAGTTTCTAAACCAGGTTTTACATGGACCTAAAACCAACAAAAAAACTAGTTAAAACTCCCTAGGTTTTACAAGGACCTGAAACCTAAACAGAACCAGGCATACAACCTAAAAGCACTAGAATAGTAGAGGCAAAACTGCCAAACCCATCGTTTTAATGAGCAAGGCTCTTCCACGGCTTAGGGTTTCTCCATTTTTCCCTATGCAGGGCGTCGTGGCTCAAACACCAACCACTGAGGAAATAGAGTTTCCCCTATGCAATCACTAAAGCTTTGCATACCAGAATAGGATGGCCATCTAACTCAGGTAAAAGATCCCACCCAAGTTCCATCCTCAATCTGACATACCAAAGTGAAATAAAAAAACATGCAAAAAATAGATCTCTACATTAAGTGCCACGTACCAACGCACTGCCCAAAGTAGACAGCACCACCAACAAAGAACCTACCTCTGGACCCGTCACCACCACCACCTGACCCATCCACCCAAGTGTCTACAAAGATCTCCCCCTCACTCAGAGGAATCGCTGCCATGGCATTCCATATATCTCCAAAAAGAAACATTGATCCACTCAGAATAGGGTAATGGTAAGCACGACAGCCACCAGATGAAGATCTGAGGTAAAAGAGTAGATCTGCACAAAAAGGATAAACTTCTAGTGCCGTGCCTCTGCACCAAAGATCCCACCAACCAAGGGTCAAGATTTGGTCACCAGTGAGCGCAAAAGCATTCACAAGGGTTAGGGTTTTAGGGCCGCGTCCACGTCCGCGCTCCCCTGTTCTTGAATAATCATGTTAGGCTTGCAAGAAGGTTCTATTTTCATACATCTCCCATTTATACACTATAAATTAAGGGATTTTTGAGCTCACTTGACATAATGTGATCAAGACACCTTTTTAACTAACTAATGAACTCTAATGAAAAGCATTCAATGAGTTTATGTTACTTAAACCAATCCAAATTTGGTTTATTTTTGTCCTTGCCAAAGAAGCATCATCCCCTCTTCTTATTCTCTCATAACTCATTGATATCTTCACTCAAACATTTTGTCTCTTGATTATCTTATCTTTCTCACATCTAGTTTTGTCACTCAACTTACTTTATGTGTTCTACCTTAAGAAAAATCACCATAACCATAGCTACATCACATCATGCCATCATCATATCATGAACAAAAGAAAACATTGTCATCATAAACCATATACTGAATATAATCATCATAATTAACATCATAGAATCCATGAACAATAAAATAATAAACCACTTTCAACACATGCCTAAATCTTAATGAGGAAGCATATACTCATTAAAACTTAGCATCAACATCATAATCATATCGATGATCATATCAAAACATGATATTAGAATCATCACATCCTTCAAAGGCATCATCATAAATAATAAACTAAAGATAAATAATAAATCCATGTGATCAACATCATCGCATTATCTATCCATCACACAAACCATTATCATATTGAAAAATACCAACTATGACCATCATATCAACATCATCTAGATCCATAACCAATAATAATCATCAACATAAATAAAAATCCATCACATGACTAGCTAGGTGATTCCATATCATAACCATAATCCATAACATCATCAATGATCAACATGAACATCAACACCATGAAAAAAAAACAATATGCAAAGAGCATGATTCTATAATAATAAATAACCACATAATCATCATGTAGATAAAAAATATACATATATATCTCTCAAAATATACATCTCACTACATTAGCTCATATGTTAGTATCAAAATGATATACAATAATATATAATATGTCATAACCATATCATAACTATGCCCCTAGGGTAACACTATCTCCTAGGGCATCATTTCCTCATGGTGCCTATCTTCCTGAGATACTTGCATATCCTCTCATGGATGCAACCCACTGACCTGGTGTCACCATGCTATCACCACCTACCAAACTAGCTATGTACTTACCCCATCAAAGCTCATTGGGATAATGTGTCAAGACTATTACCTTATAATAATAGAGCTCCTCCACTATGGCTATATACTTTTCCATGGGGATAATGCCTAGTGGTCCTACAGGTGCTATGGATCCTCCTTCAACCTATCTCAAAGAGTCTCTCTCTTAAGTAACCAAGTCTAGTGTATCTCTAGCCTAGTCCCTCTCACTTATAAATGTAACCACCTAACCTTATGACACTACCAACTGGCCCTGTAGTGCTACCATATTATCTTATGCTACAAGTAATGCCACTTATGCTTGATCTCTCTCTATAATAACTACCTATACATTGTAATATCCCTTCGAATATCAAAACAAAAGCTCTGAATTGCTTATCTGAATTTCTGCAAAATATCTTCAATTAGATAAATAAAACACAGTATAAGCTCTTATTTATTTGCTCATAAGCTTACAATAGATATCCTCTATCAAGTATACAAAAAATTATCGAAAGTATGGCTTGAATAGCCTGAATATTCCATAAATTGGAAAAGAATTCTGAATCTGGTTCATCTCGGCCTGCCGTGTAAAATACACAGTCGCCGACGCCGGTTATACTGCCATCGTCGGTCGATCTGCAGTCGTTACTCCGCCGATGTCGGTAGTATGTCGACCGATGTCGGTCTCTGTAAGTATCTGTTTGCCGATGTCGGTACCTGTACTTTCTGTTGATGCATATGGATTTTCATGGATCTGTACGGAATTTGTACGGCCGCTGATATAACACACCCTGTATGCCTGATCCTGATCTGTAGAATTATGGGCTGATACAAAAGATCTATATCTGGATAATTCTTGAATCAAAAACCCAAAATAAAGAAAAAATGAGTGAAGTTATCTCTCAAATACCTGTAATACTATGATAACTTCTGGGTGAAGTTATCTCTCAATTCGGCAATAGATCAGCTGATCTTTCACAACCTCTGAATCGCACACAATGAAGAGTTGACGTTCTTCACTGCAATTGGAATCCTGGAACCCTTGGCTCAGTCTTCACAGAAGAATTTCTTAACAAGAATCAATATCAATAATAAGCATATTCTCAAACTCTCTCCCATGAGAAACTCTTATACCCTTCCAAAGGTGTGCTTGCTAAAATTAGATTTCCTCAAATTAGAACTTGGGCTTCTAAAATTAGAATTCCTCAAATTAGAACTTGGGCTTCTTAAATTAGAATTTGGGTCTTAAAATTAGACCAATTAATTAATAACTAATAATTAATTAATATCTAATTTTAAATTAGAGATAATAATTAATTAATTAATAATTAGTTAATATCTAATTTAAAATTAGACCAAATAATTAATATTTGATTAAATCAATCAAATATTAATATCTCCCTCAATACATGTCAGATCCTTGAACCGTCTGAAGCTGGTGAACCAGGGAGTGATTCTGCACATGACCATATCAAAATAAGGGTGCTCCACTGTATGTCAAATATCCCTAAATAATAGGAGCTCAGGCCCAATGTGTCTGAAATAACCTGAATGAGAGCCAACTATAGGAATTCTGTAAATCAAAGCCAAGCCAATCTCCATCATGACCCTCTATCCATCCAATCAGCCTACGAAGGTTGCATAATAGGCTAATCATCAAGCCTGTCAATGTCCACGAAAAAGGGGACATGACAATCCGCCCCTCCAAAAATTGCTTGTCCCCAAGCAATCTCGGAACAATGAACCACTCGATCCACCTGGATCCCAAATGTAGTTATGCTCTGCACTGCTGTAAATCAATGCAAGTACCTGGAACATCAGCAGAAGTAGAACAAAGAGAAACCCATAATCAAATTGGCGAATGCATCTCAAGCAACCTCTAAGATCACAAATATCATATACACCTTCCACCATGCTATGCAGAAGGCACGCTCCAACTCTGCAACAACTCCCAAATGGAACTATGCCAAGTATGGAGAATCCACACATTGTACCTCTACTATGGTCAGCATATCTGTTCAACTCCTGCTCTAAGTCATGTACCAATAAACTGTCAACTCCACCTACAAAAGATGATGCCAATCCATCCCATAATGGATGGTAAGAAACTGGAGCCGATCTACACCTGTGTGAAATCAAATCTTCTCTCTCTGGGTTAAAAGAAGAATAATGAGGATACCCCACCTCAAAATCCTTGTGAGGTAGCATAGTAGATAGGATCCCTACAATCTCCCCACCCAATCTGCTAATAGCACCAGTACCTTGGATGAGAACACCTTCTGTCACCCTATGCGAATCCAGATGAACACCTGCACTATCCAGCAAATACTCCATGAATGGTTCAGTGCAGTAAAAATTATATGTGGAAGCATCAACATACTCCCCTGCACACCACAACTGATCCCTCTGTAAAGGTGGCACAACCAACTGTACCACACTGTCATCTGTGTGAGAAGAATCAATCTGGAGAGGTATCCCAAACTCATCAGAACCAGGTACTCCCAAATCCTGAACCGGTGTGTCAGCCTCAACAACATGTTCCTCAGCTTCAACTATAGGAACGTACTCACCAACAACACTCAATGTACTAACCTCTGAGTCTGGGGCTAGTGAAGACCGTAAATGCTCTAACTCCATGGTCATCTCAGCCAAACAAAATTGTGACTCCTCATAAGCTAACTGCGTAGTCTCAAGAATCTCAGAAGTCACCTCTAGCTGCTGAGTAAGCTCACTCACCTTATCTTCCTCGACCAACAATGCATCATATGCTGTGCTACCCCACTCCATAAGATAATCTCTGTCGGTGACCAACTGCATATAATCCTGTCTCAAAATCTGAATAGCCTCCCATAAAGAGTGGATCTCTGTCAAGGACAAATAACTACCTCCCTGCTCGATGCTAGTAGGAGAACCCCATCCATAAACTGCTAACAACTGACGAGCATCATCGAAATGCTTGCAAGTGGTAGCAATGTCTCACTCACTAACTCTCAGCTGACTAGATACATGGTGGCACTGGCTAGACTGTCTCCTACAATCCTCCTCTGATGCATGGTCCAAAAGAGTAAACTCAGAATCACTGATCTCTGGAGTACTACCATCCATACTCTGTGAATCAACTCCATAGCTCATATCAACATACAGAGTATCAACAACTGTAGCATCACTGTCTAACTCCTCCATACTGAGAGAAATGGCTGGTGAAACTAAGTCCTCAAAACTGTCCACTGCATCCTCCTGAGTATCATCTGCAATAATCAGATCCTGGGACTCTTCTACAATCTCTGTCATAACTTAGAGATCATCAAACCTCAGTGCACTAATATCTGAGCACACCTGTACACTCTGAGTGCAAGCATCAGACTCATCCTCATCTAACTCTGAAGAAACTGCTGCTGAAACTATCTCATCATCACAATCTCCCACTCCCAGGTCCTCTGCAACTAACTGAGAGTCTAAATCCCCATGACTAAGCTCATCCACATGTCTAACAATTGGTGTAGCACTGCCCTCAACCACTGTTGAGACCTCTTGTTTCTCCTTCGTTCTGTTTTGTGATGTGGACCTTTTATGAATGGATGCCATATACTGTAATAATTTGTCTTCAAATGTAGGATCTGAAAGAGTTTCATTCATCCTCCTCTGGGTTTCAACCAACTGGTTCAAACTTTGTTTCAGCTTCTTCATATCCTTGTCCCACTATTTTTGAGTACTTGAAGTCATCATGATACTTCACTGATTCAATCTACCCAAACTACCCAACAGGATGGCAAGACATTAGCTCTTATATGCCCAACAGGATGGCAGGAATTTGGCTGTGATACCACTGTGATGTCCCTTACTTAGGGGCTCTCTTATCTGCATAAAAGCTCTGATACCACTGTGATATCCCTTTGAATATCAAAACAAAAGCTCTGAATTACTTATCTAAATTTTTGCAAAATATCTTTAATTAGATAAATAAAACACAGTATAAGCTCTTATTTATTTGCTCATAAGCTTACAATAGAGATCCTCTGTCAAGTATACAAAAAATTATCAAAAGTATGGCCTGAATAGCCTGAATATTCCATAAACTGGAAAAGAATTCTGAATCTGGTTCGTCTCGGCCTGCCGTGTAAAATACACAGTCACCGACGCCGGTTATACTGCCGTCGTCGGTCGATCTGCAGTCGTTACTCCACCGATGTCGGTAGTATGTCGACTGATGTCAGTCTCTGTAAGTATCTATTCACCGATGTCAGTACCTATACTTTTTGTTGATGCGTACAGATTTTCATAGATCTATACGGAATTCGTACAGCCGCTGATATAACACACCCTGTATGCCTGATCCTGATCTGTAGAATTATGGGCTGATACAAAAGATCTATATCTGGATAATTCTTGAATCAAAAACCCAAAATAAAGAAAATACCTGTAAACCCTTGTGATAGCTTCTGAGTGAATTTATCTCTCAAATACCTGTAATACTATGATAACTTTTGGGTGAAGTTATCTCTCAATTCGGCAATAGATCGGCTGATCTTTCACAACCTCTGAATCGCACACAATGAAGAGTTGACGTTCTTCACTGCAATTAGAATCCTGGAACCCTTGGCTCAGTCTTCATAGAAGAATTTCTTAACAAGAATCAATATCAATAATAAGCATATTCTCGAACTCTCTCCCATGAGAAACTCTTATACCCTTCCAAAGGTGTGCTTGCTAAAATTAGATTTCCTCAAATTAGAACTTGGGCTTCTAAAATTAGAATTCCTCAAATTAGAACTTGGGCTTCTTAAATTAGAATTTGGGTCTTAAAATTAGACCAATTAATTAATAATTAATAATTAACTAATATCTAATTTTAAATTAGAGATAATAATTAATTAATTAATAATTAGTTAATATCTAATTTAAAATTAGACCAAATAATTAATATTTGATTAAATCAATCAAATATTAATATCTCCCTCAATACATGTCGGATCCTCGAACCGTCTGAAGTTGGTGAACTAGGGAGTGATTCTGCACATGACCATATCAAAATAAGGGTGCTCCGCTATATGTCAAATATCCCTAAATAATAGGAGCTCAGGCCCAATGTGTCTAAAATAACCTGAATGAGAGCCAACTATAGGAATTCTGTAAATCAAAGCCAAGCCAATCTCCATCATGACCCTCTATCCATCCAATCAGCCTATGAAGGTCGCATAATAGGCTAATCATCAAGCCTATCAATGTCCACGAAAAAGGGGACATGACATACATATGGGTAAACCCCCTATGTTGGTGCCTACTGACCACCTCTCTCAACTAGATCCATATCCATCACCTATCACCCACCATTATCACTCCTAAATTAGTTGTATCATAGAGTGCCTAATACCATGTAAGGTACCCATCTACAAAACCTACATCATCTATCTCAGGCCTAGCTGGTAGCTCCTCATAATCAATGAAAACCTATATGGGTTATGGCTCAAGAAATAGAAGCTATGTATCCTCATACCTTTATCTCAAGAATGGACTTGGGATACCCTGAACCAAGCTAAACTATCACCAAACCCTATCAAAAGGAATGATCTCTATCTCACCCTCTCTCTTACCAAAGATCCACCCATAGTTCTATAGAGATAATGTATGCCTCTTATAATGAGCCCACTCTAGAAACTTGGCGTATGGCCTCCAAATCACTTCCCCCAAAATTGAGGCATTTAGTACACTTGTGAACCAATAAATGTCATAAACCCCTCCACCTAGTCATAAAAGGTCAAAATCATCTCTCGACTACATGAATTAAAATCTAAACTCCATCAATGCATACCCCTCCCATAATAGGCTCATCATCCTCAACACTTAGATGTGATTTTAAGCTCAATAGTGTAAAATAAATATTACACTAATACTGTACCTCTTATGAGATTTGAAACCCCATCACTCCCCATATATCTAGACTAAAATATTAGGAATTCAACTAAACATCATGCACCCTAGTAACATCTCAACTAAAACCCCCAGTAATAGATAGGGAAATATCCCACTACTTGAGTCTGGTATAACAAAATGTGAGACTACCATCATCATCATGGTCATCAACCTTCTATCATCTCTCACCATCTTATATAGTTGAGTGTAATTAAAACCCCCAATGTGCCACCTATTAAAATCATGGTCATCTCTATACAGCAGCTCCATGAACTCATCTCTTCCTCCCTCTCAATGTGGTATATCAACTCACCCTAAATGGGTAGCCATGTAATCCTATGAACATCCTTAGGTAAGATCATCATCCCACTAGTGGGTAGTAGGAAGGTGTTAGTGCTTAGATCTCATCTCTTAATCAGGCATATGATGGTATCCCATGGCATATGATGGTGTCCCATGGCATATGATGGTAATGTAACATCACACCAAAGCTCACCTCTTTTATGTGTACCTAGTCAGTAGCAATCATACCTTAATAAAGCTCATTAAATATCTAAGGAACTCAATCTCACATTTGAATCTACTCCTTTGCTTGTAATTTTCATTAGCAAAAAAACTTAGTTCACTGCCACACTTTACCTATTAAGTATATCACCCTACCCTAGTTTTTTAATTTGACCATTACCTATTATCTTACAACTCTACCTTTAACCTCATCCATTGCTATAACCTTAAAATACTACCTAAATTTTACCCTTGAGATTTCATTAACCATCAAACTTTCAAACATTCAAACATACAAAAACTTATAAACACATTTCCACCTTAGTTGACCATCGACAGTCATGGTGACCATCAATGGTTAGATGCCTAATCGCCAATAGTCACCAACCATCAATGGTCAGGTGTGATCATTGACGTTTAGTTATGACTAATGATGGTCACTATGCATGACCACTGATAGATTACACCTAACTCTACCCACCCTAAAATACACCCAAACACCACAGCTAGACCAAAAATTTACCTCACACCTATTCAACATAAATTAGGAGGTTAGGGTAACCAATGATGGTCAACTTCAAGACCCCTAACCATAGATG
This sequence comes from Torreya grandis, assembly GCA_037957365.1. Taxonomy (NCBI): domain Eukaryota; kingdom Viridiplantae; phylum Streptophyta; class Pinopsida; order Cupressales; family Taxaceae; genus Torreya; species Torreya grandis. Next base: position 4,233,982 of record JARHVA010000771.1, on the reverse strand, counting down.
GTTAATAGGTTAGAATTTTTTCTTTTGCCTCAAGAAACTACTTTTTGAAACACCAAATCATGTTTATCCCAAGAGATTGCCTTCTCCACCAAACATACCATTGATTGCATCACCTATCCACTAGTCATTTTTTTATCACCTATTGCACACTTTATGATGACCTTACCTTATTACTTTTGACCTTACCAACAATAATTTCCATGTTGAAATTTTTTGAACCTATGCTACCTTGTGTACACCCAACTAGCTTGTGTCTTCCTGAGAGTACTTCCTACCTTAGATACCCATGACTACACTAGACCAATTTGTGTTTTCTCTTGGAGCACTTCATTCCTTTGATACAAATTAAAACACAAACCTTATTTAGGAGACTTGAATTTATGAGTGTTCCCAACTATAACACCTAAATGCGGTCACATAATCCACTTGTCACTATCCTTCTAATATCAACCTTACTTTTTACCAATAATGACAACCTAGTCAATGTATAATCTTGGCTACCACACTTTTGTCACAATTTATGAATGTGTTTGTGCTTTATTACCCCACCTATCACCCACCTTTTATCCTCACCTTCACCACTCCTCAAACCCACACCTAATACTATTTTACCTCATCACTTCCTGGTTTGAGGGGAAACACCTCCTCCTATGTTTGGGGTAACCAAACCTTTGATAATACAAATTTCATAATAAAAAGGGGCAAAATATAGACACTAGAAAACTATACACTATAGTTTTGATTGTCAAAACACCCCTAAACCACTTTAGGACCCCCTTGGGCCCAACCTTGACCTTTTGACCAAAAATTAGACCTAACTTTAGTCAGCTTGACCTACTAGTTGAACCCACCTTTTAAAAATAACTTGACCTCGATGTTTGACCACTAACAGTTAGCCTAACCATTGATGATTAGGTTCCACCATTTGAACCACTAAGTACCACATCACTTTGACTTAATTTTTATAATTAGCTTGTTTAATTCATGTGCAAGCCCATACATGTGAGAGTTAAATTTAGACAATCAGTTAGACCTCTTGTTAATGTATTATTTCACCTCTTCTTCCTTCCTTGAAAGAGAGAGAAGGAAAGAGTGAATCCAGATCAAGAATCAATCAATCATCCACAACTATCAAGAGCTTTTGTATCCATAGTTTCTTTTGAGGGTATTCTTCTAATGAACTAGTAATCTAGCCATCATGATAGAGATCTAAAGTGTTGTTGTCTATCAACCAATAGCTAGTTATCATTACTCTATCTAAATCACTCTAGACTCCATTAAACAAGTCTTCTACCTCAACCATTCACCTGATCAACCACCAACAAGTGAAGTATTTATTTTAATTGTTTAGTCACTTTATTTGTATTTTACAATCATCCTAAGCCAAACTAACCTTACAAAATATTATTTTGAAACCTCATCGACCAGCATTTTATTACCCAAACCCAAAACATAGTAACTATTGATGGTCACCCTTATTGTTGATGGTCTATCCCAATCATCGATGGTTTATCCCAACTACCAATGGTCGCCCCAACCATCGACAATAACCTTAACCATCCATGGTCACTATAACACAAAATAATAGCAATCTATTTTTACCTACTTACCCTTAACTAAATCCAACTTTCTTTTCCTTAGCCTGATCATAGAGCCCCAACCTACTTTCTAAACCATACCTAACCTATTTAGCATTAGTATTGAACTACTTATTTCTATAATTAGTCAATTTTGTGTATTATTTTATTAAATAATTCTTGTATTTAATTTTAGTATTTTTTTGTCATTTATGCAAGTACTTTATCTTTTAATTTATAAACTTAATTATTTAAAAATCATGGATTGACAGCCTCCTAGGGAGCTCTTGCTTATCAAATGTAGCTAGCACTAGGTAATCCACCTAACTATCTATCTAACCAACCATTTGATTTAGTGATTTCTTATCTATACGTCATTCCTCCCAAGCCAAAGAGGATCTCTCTACAATCATATGATCAATGTATACACAACTAATCAAGTTTTTCTACCATATCTGTATCTAGTTTCTTTCTTATTCCTTTTTTGGAACATAAGTTAAAATTCTCTAAAATAGGGGGATTGATGTAAATAAATCTCTTGCATTTATTTCTAATTTATGTTCCATTACTCATTAACATCTATGAGCTCATAACCTTCATTCAATTTGAATTCGATCACCTTGTCCTAATCTACATGCCATGTAGGATACCTTATCATTCAAGGTGTCATGGTGTAACCTTCCATTATTTTCCATGTGTCATTGTATATCCTAGTCATTGAAAGTCAAACTTCGATTTTGGGCCCAAAGACTTTTAAGCATAGAATGCGTTTTGAAAGGATTTGCTCTCAAAGTTTTTGAAACAAAATTTGTCAAAATAAAGTTATCGAATAAAAGTTTTTGAAAGGAATCCTTCCAATGGAAAGTTTGCAAAAATAATCTTGCCAGGAAGAATTTTTCCAAAGAATTTTTTTTTGATACAATCTTTCCAAAATGAAAGTTCCCAAAGTATAAATTTTTGAAATGAAATATACGATATGGAAGTTGCTGATATAAATGCTCTCAAAGACTAATATTGTGAAGAAATTTATCATTTGAAAAAAACCTATCAAAGTAATTGTTTTTTCCACAAAATTACCAAAAAGAAATTTCCCAACGTGAAACTTTATGAAATAAAAATTTCTAAAATAAAACTTTCTGAAAGGGAAGTTCCCAATACAAATCTACCAATGAGGAACCCTCTACAGAGAATCTTTCTAAAATAATTATTTTGATGAAATTTTTTTGAAGTGCATTTTCCTAAGGGTGAATGCTCCAAAATAATCTAAATTAAATACTTGTCATTCAAAGCCTACTCTTTTTGTCTTTTTCATTAATAGGTCATTCTAAGTGATTGTATGAAAAAAGTATACCAAGATATGATTTTACATTAAAACACTGATTTTATACAAGTAAGCATTATAACCCTCAGGATTGATATGCACCGCTTTTAAATATTCATTATTTAAAAAATAAATAAAGGGGACCCCCACTTTTCAAATAAAATTTAGAGTCAGGTGTGTTGAATACAACAAATGACAACTCACAGTGGTGAATAATCCAAAGTCTTCCACCCAAAATCCATGGTTTTTCAATCCCAATATCAAACATAAATTTATCCTAAAATAAATGACTAAACAAGAAATGAAAAGAGAATATTAATAATTATGTGAAAATACTAGATCTACTTACACCTTGAATTTGTGTGTGGAAAGTATTGTTCTTTATCTCTTGTTTTAATTTTTTAGGGAAAGACATAAGGGTAAGCTATAGGTTTCACTTTGACTGAGCATTAGGTATATAAATAGAGAGATTAGGCATTACTCTGTGACCAACTAGGCATTCATAGCCCTAATAGAGATACCCTTAATCACCTATTCCTCCTTCATATTTTTCATGATGTATTATGCTTTGATATTATTTCATCATGTTGGATTTGAATCCTTTTTTATTTTATTTTAGATTTTTTTATCATGCCTCTTTATTCTTTTTTTTCTTTTCTTGATTTAGGAAGAGAGAAAAGGTGATAATAATGAGTTGGTCTCAGTTAAAATTTGGGTTTACTCAAAATGTCCCTGTCAACTCTTTCTTATGCCTATGATTAATACCTTGAATAAGTGTTAATGTTCTATGTGCATTTGATCTAAGGGAATAAGGAAAATTTTCTAAAATTTCATAAAATTGTGGGAGAAACTTTCACATACATGATGAAATCATTGTTCTCGAGACATATTCATGACTAACTCTCTCATTGGTCATCTGGTTTACAAGTCCTGAACTATAGTATGTATTACCCCCTAATTTAGGTTGAATTTAAAATACCTAAAAATGTGTCTCATGATACTAGGATTAACAAGAATTTGAATGTCACAAAATCAAAAGGAAATTTTAGAATTTAAGAAAATATTGAAAGTGAAAAGCTACTTTAGAAAATGCAAAAGTTTCTAATGAAAGAAAATAATAGAAAGCAAGGAACTAACTAATAAATGAAACCTACTATACTCCTACCTCTACTAAAATTTCTTATTATTTATTAGAGACCTCTCCATATGGAGAAACCATGAAGTAATTCTTCAAAAACTATCCATTGACTAGGTATGTGAGATCATTACCTTGAAGATCCTTTAAAAGGAAAACATTATTACCCAATTTTTTTTATATTTGATATGGTCCTATAAAAAGTGGGATAATTTTTTTACGCATTCATTTCCTCTCATGGGCTTGTTGATGCCTAAATATGTATTATAGGTCCCTAGTGTGTTCAAGAACAATTCCCATTTTAGAATTCTAGGAATTCAGCGCATGAGTTGTAGGTTGTGATAATCCTATTATTTGTTGATGAAATAGAGGCAAAGCAAATTGAATGTTTCAAAATATTTATAATATTTTGTGGTTAGGATCCACCATGGATGAAGTTATTTTATGTAAAATATGAAGTATACTATGCTAAAATGGTGAATTATGATCAAGAACTAATATAAAGACTCATCTATGATAGGTATTTATAGTGAAAAATAAGCTAGAGTGATCTGGTCAAAATGGAGTAAAAATAAGGGTAAGGTACAAAAGATATGTTAGTGATATTTATCCCAAACATCATGACAAATTTAAAATGTCTTCCAAGAACACACTTAACCAATGTATAATATGAAATAACATGAGCTCAAATCTTACTACACATTAGGCAAACACCTAAGGAGTGAAAAGTAATGCAAATAAGAAATAATTTCACTTTAAAGATCTACCCCTGTAAGAAAATAACATTAGCCCAAATATAATAAGAGCAAAGGAAATGAAATGAACTTAATAAATGTTAGTCAACCTAGCTTTGGCACAAATTGAAAACTCTAAAATTAAAAGATGCATGCCAAGAATTCATAAGAACCATTCAAATCTAGAAATAAGAACAAGCAAGTGAGAGAGAAAGCATCATAATAATTGACACAAATGAATGTGGACAAGCTTGTATAATTCCTTGCTTGTATTAGTTTCTCAAAAATTTACACAAGTTTTAGCTCAAATATCCCTCCTCTTCTCTTACAATTGAAAATTCTCCTTTTATAAGATGTAAGGAAGCATGTTGGTCAGTCCCAACCAATTAAAAAAGTAAAAGTGTAGGGACAACTATCCTTTTCACAAATGTTCTATAAATACACTAGAATTTCCTAGTGGACTTATCTATAGGTAGTGTGTTTTACAAACATAATATTCCACTTTCAGAATAGACAATATTTAGATATAAGAAGGATATTCCAAAGGCTCTTAACCTTTAGGACCCCTATGCTACTTCAAAAACTTCATGGTTCTTTGATGCTCATGGCCTTTAGTAATCCTCTTCTCTTTTGCTTAGGATTAGGTCTATCACCCTACAATCACCTAGCCCATATTTCCTTTGGTTCCTACTTCCTAGCATCCAAGGTCAAAATATAATTCCATGTTCTATTAGGAAACACTCCTCCAATCTGCATGGCTTATTGGACTGCTCATTAGTAGGCCTTGGATCGAATTACCTTTAAATTTATAGGTATGTAAGGTCTCTAATTTGGCACATTTCACCCACATGGCTCTGATGTGGCATCTTAATGGTATCCCTATGGCAACCTACTAATCATTGTATAAAATATGACCACTGCCTTTGAAAAACTAGTTTTGATCTTACACCATCTGATCCATTTGCATGAATCAACATGGTATGTATATCTTTAGACAATTTAAATCCAAGTAGATATATTCAAATTGATGTCCACATGTGTATAATTTGACATCTACATGAACACATATGATGGGTGTGTGACTATCAATTTCAAACTCATCTTTAGAGCTCTCTGCTATCTTAAAATTAACATCCTCATAATTATCATTTGACATTTGCATGAATGTCTTTGACAGACACATGTCTATCAATTTTAAACAAATCCTTGGGATTTTTTAATATCCTAAATTTGACTTCTTCATGATCATCAATTAATGTTCATGTGAACACCATTGATGGGTATGTGACCATCAATTTTAAACACATCTTTGGAAATATTTGATATCTTAAATTTGATGTTTGTATGAACGTTAATTGACATCAATATGAACATCATTTATGGGTGTATAATCATTAAATTTAAACACATATTTGGAATTAGTTACTAAATTTGCCATTTGTCATTTCTTGGTTCCTCATGTTTCCTATGTGTTCTACTTGGTGATCTCACATTGTTAGATCAGCTGGTCCTAAGTAAATGTGCACCATAGGTTATGATCTGGGTAGTTGAATGTGATTAGTTCCCTATAAACAATAGGAAATATTAAAGTTAGGTCATGAGATTGATATGAAACTTAGGCTAAAATCATAGATTAAAGCTTCCAAGTAGACAAAATGTCTACAGTGTGTATATCATCATAAGAACTATTTTAGGCATTTCATCCAGGGAAATTGTTCTAAAGAACAATTTCATTGGAAAAAATATCTGAAGCAATTATCTCTATGGGGTCAATTTAGCCTTTGGAAAAAAGCTCGAAGGGTAAGTGTAAAAAGTCTGAGGGACAATTTCAAAAAGCTGAAGGATCATTTTGAGGAAGTCGAAGGGTATTTCAAAAAAGCTAAAGGATCATTATTTCAAGGAAATTAGTGAAGGGTATTCTTTCAAGAAATTATCCCAAGGGGCATTCTTTTGGGGAAAATATCCCAAAGGGTATTCTTTCAGGGAAATTGTCTTGGATAAAATATCTGACACATTTCCCGTGAAGACCAAATTTTGGTGGAATAAAAGTTTTGAAGGGAAAAATTATTGTAGAACAAAATTTTTGAAGGGAAATTGAAAAAATCCAAATGTTAGTTTCAAAAAGTTTAAGGGCAATAAATACAAAGTTTAAAAGAATTTACTGGATCAAAATGATTGAAATAAAATGTAGGACTAAGCTCTGAGATAAACAAAGTAAACTAAGTCTACAACATACTTAAATTTTTTTGACATAACTTAAATAAAAGCTCCCACCAATTTGAATTTAAAAGTACTTAGAGTAAACTTAGACTAAGGGTTTAGCAATTTAATTTGAGTTTTAATAGACCAAAGGCTAATAAAATATCAAGTTAACATGAAAATCATGAAACCTAAGCATCATTTATTCCAAGTAGACCTCATTATATCTATAACTTGAAATAAGAAGATCCACTATTAGCAAATTTAGACAATTTTAAACTAAAATCATTCATAAACATGCTAACCAAACTAGGTGTGATGATCTTAAAATACAAATGATGTGCAAACATGCTAGTGACACACTAATTAAGTGAATTTTAAATTTTAAGGTACACATTTACATAATTTGACACAAGGGACCTCATTTTTATAAAATGGGGTTATGTTGACCTCAACAAATGGTAAGTTTTGGGGAAAACATAACAATATGTTAGAATTTAGAGACTCTAGTTCAAAAAAATAACTAGATTACCTATTCCACTTGATCAATACCATTATCAAAATTAATTCATGGTTACAACAAGTCTTACACCTATATAATTAGGATCAAACATCAAAACATAGTCATGTTGTGTGTGTGCTTTGATTCCACTTATTTTTTACCTTGGGATTTAAGGAACAAATTCTATATTTCATGACTTTAACAATCAACACTGACTTAAAACGTATTTAGATGTCTATTGAGAACTAAGCTTAGCTCAGGAAAAGCTTGGGTATTATTTTGCTTCTAGCCAATCATCTATAGCCCTGGTAGAGATACCTTTGGATCCACTTAAGACCTTACTCTACTACCAACTAGGCATCCATAGCCCTGGTGGAGGTTACCATAATCACCTTTGCTTGGAAAGTGTATTGATTTTTTACAATAAGTTCCTAATTTTTGTATTTTTAAATCATTTTTTGGATTTTTAGCAAAGGTTGGGAACTAGGTTTTCTAAGTTTAGGGATTTAGTCAAGTTTTTTATCTTCAAACAATCACCTATGGTTGCAATGTTTGTCCCAAGCAAGGATGTTTGTTAAGTACGAACATGACTATGCCTTAATAATTCAATATTTCATACCATATGTGCAATCCTAATTAAAACCAAGCTTAGATCAAAATAAGGTTTAAAACCTTATGAAATAAATGGACATATATATTGGTGCTTACTATATTCTTAAAATAATGACATCAAGATCACATTTAAAACCCATGATCAACCATTACTGAGAAAACATACCTGCATTTCTAAACTATGGCGGTTCCTTTTGAGCTATTTGGTGAACATTAAGTTGAGGGATATCCAAAAGGACTTATTGAAAGAAAAGAACAAATCAGACAAAGAAAACACACCAAATAAAAAGTATACAAGTAGAAATAAAGGAAATAAACAAATAAATATATATAAATATATGTACAAATAAGGGACAAGAAGGAAAGGATAAAAAGAAACTAATCTAGCCTATCAACATTAAATCTAACTAGTCTTGCAATTAATCCATGAAGATTCTAGGTGGGACAACAAATAAATAATGCTTGAGGTATTATCCATTGGTGGGTAGTGTGAACTCTAATACTTGTAAGTATTTTAGCTTGAAGGTGTTGTTTCCAAGTATCTCTATTATCTAGTAAGGACCTATCTACAGAGGTGTGAACTTCCCATGTTTACCCTTAGGCTTAAATGCCTTGTCCCAAAGAAGAAATAGATCTTCTTGATTGAACACATTTATTTTTGAATGTTTATCAAACCACCTCTTGACTATGGTTTGGTGTCTACTAAAATTGGCAAAGGTCTCTTCTCTTGCATCCTCTAAATGTATGATGTCCAACAACCTTAAAATTGCAAATTCTTGGTCTGCTTCCATGTACTCTTACATGAACATTTATGTTGGAAGTTTGAGGGTGATGGCGAAGATGAGTTCTTAACCATAAACTAGTAATAATATTGATGATTTGAGAGCTTGTGTGATTCTTATTTTGTCTGTCCAAAGGGCATATTTGAGAATATTGTGCCATGTCTTGGGTTTGTCTACTATAGACTTCTTTATTGTCTTCATCAAGTTATTATTCATTGATTTATATAGTCCATTGCCTTGACGGTAATGTTTTGAGGAGAAAATGAGAATGATGATGTTATCATATGCCCATTCTATCATTTTAATAGATATAAAAGCAAATCCATTATCACAGACTAGAGAGACTGGCATTCTAAATTTGGTGCATATGTTTTCTTGTAAGAATTTGATCACTTATTTTGTTCTACACTACTTGGTCACCACTACTTCAATTTATCTTATACAGTATTCGGTGGTAGTTAGAACATACTTATGACTATCTGATGAGTTAGGATTGATGACCCCTACAAAATCTAATCCTTATTGGGTAAAAGGTTTATCCACCATAACTGGTCTTAATAGCATGGTTAACTTGGGCTTCTTATTTCTAAAGCTTGACATGAATGACACTCTCTTACATGCTTGTGGGTATCCTTGAAGATTGTGGGCTAATAGTAGTTAGCCCTCCAGATTTTTTGGGCCATGGTTCTTCTTGATAGATGTCCACTTCCTAGGTTATCATGAAAAGTGCTCATGCTATTGACTACCTCTTTCTTAGATACACAACTTAGCTAAATACCTTAAATGTATTTTATATATAGCACTCCATCCTTAATCAAGTAATGGGCTGCCTTGAACCTTAGAGCTCTCTTTTGTTCTCTACTTAACCCTGCAGGATAAATGTCATTGATTAGTAAGTGGACAATAGGATCATACCAATCATTGGACTGGAAACTTTGATAATCTACCTACATGAAACTTAGTTTGGGTTTTGTATTGGCAATTAATTCAATTAAACCTTGGCACCTTACTAGTTTAATAGTTTTCATTTTGATGTCATATTATTGAAGCACAAATATCCACTTACCTCTCCTTTCTCCTAGTTCATATTGACTTAACATAAGCTTACGGTCAGGATTGGGTAAGATTACATGCAACTTATTCCTAAGAATATAGTGCCTAAACTATTTTACCACCTTGATTCATGCACATGATTTTTTATCAATCAAATAATAGTTCAACTTAGCATTTTTAAAGTCAGTACTTATGAAAGCAACTAGATGGTCACATCCATCTATCTTCTAAGTTATAACTACAGCCATCATATGATCTAAAGTAAAGGAGTAAAGATATAAATATTTAGTAAAGTCTAAACTTATCAGGACTAGAGCCTATTCAATTTCCTCCTTGATGTCCTTGAAAGCTTTCTTTATTGCTTCATTCTAAGTGATATTAGCCTCTTTCTTTAATAAATCATTCAAAGGCTTTACTATTTATGCAAAACCAAAAATAAAATTCCTTACAAAATTTATTTTACCAAAGAATGACTTCAATTCCTTCCTACTATTAGGGGGATCTATATTAGATATTTCATTTACTCTATCAAGGTCAATAGTGATTCCCTCCTTAGTGATAACATGTCATAATAGTTTTCCCTTAATAACATAGACAATATTTTTATTTGGGTTGAGAGAGATCACATACCTTCTACATCTTTCAAATACCTATTATAGATACATAATGTGAACCTCCCTATTTTTAGAAAATATAGTTAGATCATCCATGTATATAATAATGCATTTACCTACAAGACCTTAAAAATCATGATCCATAACCCTTTGAAAAGTGGATCTTATGTTTATCAATCCAAAAATCATTCTCTAGTAGGCAAATGTGCCCCACTTAGTAGTAAAATAAGTCTTCATCTTATCTTCTTGATTCACTAGCACTTGGTTATACCCTAAAAATCCATCAAGAAATGACATCATGGCAGAACTAGAAACAATTTTTTTTACTTGGTCAAGAGAAGGTAGGAGGTAATTATCTTAGATGCTCTATTTAGGTTTATAAAATCAATGTATGGTATAATTTCACCATTTTTCTTCTAGAATAGGACTAAGTTGGCAACCCAAGTGGAATGCCTAATGGGAAACACAATCTTGACATCTATGAACTTCTTGACCTCTCTGTATATTAGTGTTTCTAAAATTAGGTTGATAGGCCTCTAATTTTTTTTGAAAGGTTTATAGTTTTATCTTAAAGGTATGCATACTTATGACCTTTGGATCAAAGATATTTAGGTCACCATAGGACCATGCTATGATATATTTATATTTGATCAACATTTCTTTGGATATTTTGGACTCAATGCTTATATAGGCTATACCAATATTAACCAGTTGAGGTTAACCTTGAAATACAAGATCAATTATGTTATAATCCTTCCCTTTTAATTTGGGAATCTTGGTAGTATTAGCTAGTCTATCATAATCAAAGAGTCTCTCCAAGCCTATCATGCTTTTGGGGATCTTATTATCATTCAACTAAATAAACTTATAATAAATTTTGCTTTCAATGTTCTCATAATCAAGGAGATTGGCTTCATCAATAATGTGACATTTAAATAGTTATAAACTAGTCATGAAGTCTATGATCTGTTGATCATCACTAAATACCTACAAGTGGTTGACATTATCTATGATTAAGGGACATGAGATTAACTCAATCATAAGACTTTGTAACTTGGAACTTTGATTAGGCATAAGTTTGGTTGTAACTAAATCAATTTCATCATCAACCTTATTTTCTTCCCTAGGGATTGACATAATGTTGAAAGCATCAAAACATTCAATTAAGTTCCACACTCTAAATTTATACTTCTTGAGATATGACAACTTGCATTGATACTTAATCATGACCTGATTGACCAATATTTCATAATCACCAAAAAGTAATAATTACTTATCCTCATGCTTGATTATATATTGTAATCCAAACATAAGTACGTCATATTTAGTTAAATTATTGGTGAATGAGAACTAAAGTTTTTAAGAGGCATTGTATTCCTAACCAATGGGATTGATTAACACCACTTCTACTCCAGAACTTGGTTTACATCTAACACCATCAAAATAAATTTTCCATAATCCAATAAAAGTATGATAAATTTTAGAGTTACATACCTTTGTGGTGTAAAAAGTGTAAACACCAAGATCTGAGTTAACCATGTTGACCTTCTTGTTGATTTCATTGTACTTAGTGATCATATGCTTCATTTTAGGCTCCCTTTCTATCTTGATTTGGTTGGGGACTCCATTCCATGGTAACCACATATGTGAACAATCTATTGACATATAACCATTCAAGCTCTTAGTCCAGTATCTACTCAATATCATCCCATAATTGTTAAGGATGTTTACCACTTGGATGTCAATGAACTATTAGATCCTTAGATTTGAATCAATCTGCATGTGAACATTTAATAATTCACCAATCACTTTGAATCTTGATTTATCCGATTGAGTACAACTTCATCAAATTCAATGAGAGTCAAACCTAATTTTTCACAAATACCCTTAGTCATAATATTTGTAGATGCACCATGATCTAACAAACAATTATATAGATTCCTACAAAATATCCTAACTGTAAGTAGGAAAGGAGGAACATATACCTTACTTTTGTGTATCACAACATTAGCATGTACAAACTTTTGAGGCTTACCAAACTTTTTTGAAAAAGATTCCAACAATAAATACCTATATTTAGTAAATGCATTAATTCATGCAAGGTAATGTTAGCTTTGATCTTCTTAATGTCTTCTACTATGTTATACCTAGTCTTATTAGAAGAGTTAGATGTGTCATCATTAGGTTTATAATCAATTCCCTTAGTTAGTTTTGGATTGTTATTTGAGGTATTATTAAGAGGGGTCTCAAATTTATTTTGAGGAGTTGAAGTGGTCAATGGTTGATTCTACTCCCAATTTCTTAGAGGATAAGTATTCTTTAGAAATTTATAAAAATCATGAATCTCTTCAGGAATATCCTCAACTTCATTATCCTCTTGGAAAGGGAACTCAAATGTCACCACCATGAGAGTTAAATCAGCAAATCTAGATGACTTTGAAGATATTAATGTACCTAAATCAAAATCATTATTAGGGATAACTTGAAAAGTATCTAATTCTTCTTGGAAGGCTTCAAAAGTATTATAAAATTCAATGTAGTATATTTCCCCATGCTTAGATGTTCAATGAACTCTATAATAGTCAAGTAAAGCAACATCAATAAGATTTATATTAGGCACATGTTTTCTTGAAAATGGCCCATTTTTATTATTTTTATGGTAAATATCATTCTAAAACCTGTTATTTGGCCTAATGAACCTTTGAAAGGATAAATTATACCAGATATCTCTCCAATATTGCTTAATTGATTTTGTAATTGATGGAATTTAGTGCTAAGATTTTAAACCATCTTGAGGATAGAGTCATTCTCATTCTTTGGGGCCTCAAAATTATGAACTTGAGTATTATCATTAGATGTAGGCATTAAACCTTTCTAATCCTATGGATGAGATCCATTAGCAAAATTGTTTAGGAATCCTAAGTTTTGGGTAGGGTGAGCATGTCTCAAAGGTAATTGGTTTAAGATTGAAATTTGGTTTTGGGTAGGTGATTTTTGGTTAGCATTAGGAATACCATTCAGAATGGGTAAATATGGTTTAGCATTAATAATGGAGTATGTTATTTGTCCTTGGGGTTGCATCTAGTCATTAATGATCATAGCTTTAAATCTAATGTGTTCATGGTCCTAATAGATCTCTATATAAACATAGAAGTCATAAGTTTCAAGGAATATTTATAGATTTCCAAAGATAAAGCCTCATTAGGTCTATAAGGAACTATGGTCATACTAATTTTTTTTGGAATTTACTATTGAAGGCTCTTATGGGCTCATTTGCATCCATTTTCACTGTGGTGAATTGATGGTATAGGATATAAGGACTAATGATTTTACCAAACTGGTCAATGAAGACTTTTTCAAAATCAGCCCAACTAGTAATGTAACTTTTAGGGAGGTTTAAAAAACATTCATATGCAACATCTTTAAAGGTAAAATGAAATAGTCTAGATTTAACAATCTTAATGTAGCCTTGAAATTATTAATGTGTTTCTCAGTAGTTATGATGCCACTACGACTAAATGTTGGCAAATACTTTTCATAATTATGAGGTAGGTCATCTACCACACCTGACACATTGATACCTAGCTAGGCCATACCTTAATAGGGATGAAACATAGGAACACCATAAATTGCTGAAGTTGGAAAAGATTTTGGAATTATACACTTAAATTTCTCTTTCCTAACCTTCCTGTGAACTTATAATGAAAGCAAAAGTTCTCTAGTCTTTAAATATGACCTTGTATGGATTCTAGGTAAGTATATCTTGTGAGATTTGAATCTCATTAAAATATAATGTGTCAGTCTTATCTTTATAGGAAATAATGATTAGACTTACACATTAAGTAAATTTCATAAATATTTATATAAAGGACAATAATCTTTAACTAATTAGCTCAAGGATGTATCCAAATATGTAAATATCATGGATATTTACATGTTCAGGCTCAAATAAACTCAAATTAGCAAAAAATATATCATTATTTGATCAAAACAACTATTACTAACCTCAAACCTACTGAATTGACAAAGCTTAAGACATCTTTACCATAATTAAGCACATGCCTTCAAATAACATAGATCCTTGTCTAAAGGAAGTAAAAAGATGGGTCAAAGACCATAAAGATCAATGATATTTACACAATTGAGTAGAGATTGACATAATTGTGTAAAGGTTACACTAATATTTGAACACAATTCACAAGAATGAGCAAAAGTACTATAAATCTATAAAGATCTAATGGGCCCTCCTTCTAGCACTAGTGAAGCCTACCCTATTGATGCCTGAATATGTATCACAGGTGCATACAGTATTCAAGAACACTTCTCATTTTATAATTCTAGGAGTATAATGCATGAGTTACAAGTTGTGATAATCCTATTATCTATTGATAAAATAGAGGCAAATTAAATGGATTATTTCATAATATTTGGTGGTTGGGATCCACCATGGCCAAAGTCAGTCTATGTAAAATATGAAGCATACTATGCTAAAATCGTGAATTATGATCAAGATCTTATATAAATACTAATATATGATGGGTATTTATAGTGGAAAATAAGCTATAGTGATATGGTCAAAAAGGAACAAAAGGAAGGGTAAGGTAGAAAAGAGATGTTGTTGATCTTTATCCCAAACATCATGACAAAGTTCAAATATCTTACAAGCACACACATAACCAATGTATAATACAAAATAACATGAGCTCAAATCTTAATACACATCAATTAAATATTTAATGAGTGAAAAATAATGCAAATAAGAACCAAGCTCACTTTAAAGATCTACCCCTGCAAGCAAACAACATTACCCCAAATTCAAGAAGAGCAAACGAAATGAAATGAACTCAAAAACTTTTAGTCAACCTAATTTTGGCACAAATTGACAACTCTACAATCAAAATATGCATGAAAATAATTCACAAGAACCATTCAAATTTATAAATAATAACCAACAAGTGAGAGATAAACCATCATAACAATTGACACAAATAAATGTGGACAATCTTTGTGGAATTCCTCACTTTTATTAGTTTCTCAAACATTTACACAAGGTTTGGCTCAAAACTCCCTCCTCTTTTATTAAAATTGACAATTTTCTATTTATAAGATGCAAGGAAGCATGTCAATTAGTAACAACTAGTTTTAAAATTACAAGTGTAGGGACAACTATCCTTTCCATAAATGTTCTAGAAATACACTAGTCTTTCCTAATGGACTAACATATAGGAAATGTATTTTACAAACAACATATGTCTTTACAAACATAATATTACACTTTCAAAAATGGATAATATTTATCTATAGGAAGGATATTCAAATGTCTCCTAACCTTTAAGACCCCTATGCTACCTCAAGATCTTCATGGTTCTTTGATGCTCTTGGACTTTATTAATACTCTTCTCTTTTGATTAGGATCAAGTCCATCACCATACTATTGTCTAGCTCATATTTCCTTTAGTTCTTGCTTCCTAGCATCTAAGGTCAAAATATAATTCCATGTTCCCTTAGGAAACACTCCTTTGAGATGACATGGCTTATTAGACTGCTCATCAATGGACCCTAAATCAAATTACCTTTGTATTACCAAGTTTGTAAGCTTTCTAATTTGGAAAATTACACCCACATGGATTTGATGTGGCATCTCCATGGCATCCTACTCATCACTATATAAAATATGACTATTTCCTTTGAAAAACCAATTTTAATCTCATATTATTTGATCTATTTTCATGAATTAACATGGTTTGTATATCTTTAGATAATTTGGATCCAAGTATTTATCTTAAAATTGACATCTACATGCCCATAATTTTATGTCCACATGAACATCTATGATGGGTGCATGATCATCAATTTTAAACTCATCTTTGGAACTCTCTACTATCCTAAAACTGTCATCTTCATGATTATCATTTGACATCTACATGAATGTCCTTGATGGGCACATGACCATCAATTTTAAACACATCCTCGACACTGTTTGATATCTTGAATTTGATGTTCATACAAGCATAAATTGACATCTACATGAATGTCATTGATGGGTGCATGACTATTAATTTTAATCACATTTTTAGAACTATTTGTTATCTTAAATTTGATGTCTAGGAAAACATCAATTGACATCCATTTGAATGTCATTGATGAGTGCATGACTATCAAATTTAAACATAAATTTGGAACTATTTTTTGAGCTTTCCACTTATCATTTCTTGGTTTGTCCTATAACCCTATGTGCCACTTGACAATCTTGCATCATTAGATCAATTGGGCCCAAGTAAACACACACCATAGATTATGATCTGGGTAGTCTAACGTGATTGGTTACCTATGAACAATAGGAAATATTAAATTTAGGTTATGGGAATGATACAAAAATTAAGATAAAATCATAGATTAAAGATTTTATATGCATAAAATGTCCACAACATGTATATCATCAGAGGAACTATTTTAGGCCTTTTGTCTAGGGAAATTATTTTGAAGAACAATTTTGTCAAATAAAATGTCTGAAGTAATTATCTTTGTGAGGTTAGTTTAGCCTTTGAAAAAAATCTCTAAGGGTAAGTGTGAAAGGTTTGAAGGGTAATTTAGAAAAGCCAAAGGATCATTTTGAAGAAGCCAAAGGGTATTTAAAAAAATCCAAAGGATCATTCTTTTGAGGAAATCGATGAAGGGTAGTCTTTCAAGGAAATTATCCTAGATGGCATCATGAAACCCAAGCATCATTTATTCCAAAGAGACCTTATTGGACCTATAACCTAAAATAATAAATCCACTATTAGTACATTTAAACAAGATTAAACCAAAATCATGCACAAATATGCTAACCAAACTAGGTGTGGATGATATTAAAATACAAATGATGTAAAAACATGCTAGTGACACTTTGATTACATGAATTTTTAATTATAAGGTACAAATTTGCACAATTTGACACAAGGGTCCCCATTTTTCTAAAATGGGGGTATTTTCACCTCAATAGGACCTTATCCCATAATAGCACCAAGTCAAAGATTTTGAAATCTTTTAATTTTACTCTTATATTGAACCATCTCTTGACAATGCCTTGATGCTTGTTGAATCTATGCAAAACTTTATCCCTTGAGTCTTCTATTTCAATGATATCCACAAGTCTAGACTTTGATTTATCATTAGGCTCTACATATTATTTAATAAATTCATATGTTGGTAATTTCAGCATAATTGGGAACACAGGTTGTTTTCCATATACTAGTAGATATTGTAAAACTTTGAGGGCCTACTTATACCTTATCTTATCTGCCTAGAGTGCTCATTTTAATAAGAGGTGCCACTCCTTTGGTTTATCTGTAGATGACTTATTAATGACATCTATAAGGTTATTATTGGTTGACTCAACTAATCCATTTCCTTATGAGTAATAATTTGAGGATGATCTAACTATAATTTTCTTATCATGGGCCCACTCAGTAAACTCAACTAATTGAAATTTTAGCCATTTATCACAAACCAAAGAAATAAGAATGCCAAACATGGTTCTGATATGTTATTTAATGAAATATAGGACCTATTGGGTGAACAACCTACCTTTAATTATGGGATATAGAGGCATGGTTACATGTACTTCTCTTTTGGCCAATACCTAGCATTCATGGCACATCTCTACATGGAAATGAACATCCTTGAAAATAGTTAGCTAGTAATATCCCATTTTAAGTATTTTATGTGTTGTAGTATTATCAGATGGATGGTCATTGCCTATCTTTTGAAGCAAATTATCTAATATTTATTGAAATTATTTCTCTTGTCACACACCTTAGATAAATGCCTTCATAATTATTTATATAGATGACTCCATTTATAATCATATAATGAGTAGCCTTGAGCCATAAAGTTATTTTTTACTCTCTTTTAAGTTCCTGGGGGCATGTTCCAATAAGTAAGAATTTAACAATACCTAAATGCCAATATTCTTAAGAGGCTTGTGTGTGGTAGACCTCTTTAATAGTGATTATATGTATCTGTGTGGTTAAGTCATTAGTTAAACTATGCCTTGTCTTCTAATGATCCTAGCTGGTTTGATCTCAATATCAAATTCCTATAATTTAGCCAACCATTTACCTCTATGTTCCCATAATTCATTTTGTCTAGGCATAAGCTTGATAGCAGGATCTAGCATGATAGTGATGGTCTTATTTTGGAGCATATAGTGCCCATAATTCTTAACTACCTTGACAAGAGCAAATATTTGCTTGTCAATCAATGAATACTTGACCTTTGCATATTTCAAATTAGTACTCATAAATGCAATTACATGTTTACTTTATTCTATTTTATTTGTGAGTACTATAAAAATAGTATACTTTGAGGAGAATGAATATAAGTAAAATTCCTTGGTAAAATTAGGGATTACCAGTATTGGGGCTTGTAAAATAGGCATTTTTATGTCTTTGAAGGACTTCTTAGCTTCA